>JAWQEG010005234.1:2500-32789 GCA_033782935.1 Petrolisthes cinctipes
CACAGGACCTTGCCACTGAGATCATCCTAACCCTGGGCGAGGCATTTGAGGTGGCGTACCAGCTGGCTTTGAGGGAACAACCATACACCACCTGCAACCAATCCGACGAACAGAAATTGGCAATAGGGCACACCAGGTCTAAGTCTGAGCATCTAAGGGGTACTCGCTCCCTCTCCAACGGCTCGGCTCATACCAGGTCAGTATGTGTGTGTGTGTGTTAAGTATGTGTGTGTTTGTGTGTGTGTGTGTGTGTGTTAAGTATGTGTGTGTGTGTGTGTGTTAAGTATGTGTGTGTGTGTGTGTGTGTGTTTGTTTAGTATGTGTGTGTGTGTGTGTTTGTTACGTATGTATGTGTGTGTTAAGTATGTATGTATGTATGTGTGTGTGTTAAGTATGTATGTATGTGTGTTAAATATAAATGTATGTGTGTTTGGTCAGTATCTATGTGTGTTAAGTATGTATGTATATGTGTATGTGTGTTAGGTCAGCATGTATGTGTGTGTGCATATGTATGTGAGTTATATGGATATGTATGCTGTCTCCAAAGTGTTTCATTATGCTCCCTCCATCAGGTCATATGCTCCCTCCAGTGACTTACCGCACACCTAGTTAATATATTTGATTGATATGCTCACTCCAATTGAATACTAATAATTTACAATGAAATCACTGTTAACATTAGAGACACTATATACTGTACTGTAGAGAAATCCATTTGTATATATCGGTCATAGTTAGTTTAGTCCATGACCCATTCTCAGAAAAACTGTCATGGTTAGGTTAGTCCATGTCCCATACTCAGAAAAACTATCAGGGTTAGTTTATAGTTTAGCCCATGACCTAAACTCAAAAACTGTTAGTGTAAGTTGAGCACATGACCCATTCTCAGAAAAACTATCAGGGTTAGTTTATAGTTTAGCCCATGACCTAAACTCAAAAACTATTAGTGTAAGTTGAGCCCATGACCCATTCTCAGAAAAACTGTCATGGTTAGTTTAGTCCATGACCTAATCTCAAAAACTGTTAGTGTAAGTTGAGCACATGATCTAAACTAAAAAACTGTCATGGTTAGTTTTATCCCATAACCTAAATTCAAAAACTGTCAGGGTTAGTTTAGTTTAGCCCATGATTTTCTTTGTATGATCCGTACTGAAGAAGGTGGTTGTGGTTGTGGTTGTCAGGTCCCACTCGACGGTGCCACAGCAGGTGTCCATCGGGGGAGTGTCTAGCAGCTCCGCCGAGAACCTGCTGTCAGACTCCGGCAATGGGTCCGAGAAGGAGTGTGGGTCGAGGCGGGACTCCCTCAGCTCCATCACACCCGGACACACAAACACCCAGACCCACACCCAGATGAACGGGTCTTAGGGCCAGGTGCAGGAGGAGGAGGAGGAGGAGGAGGAGGAGGAGGAGCAGCAGCAGGAGCAGGAGGAGGTAGTAGTGACTGACTCCACCGTCAACGATACAGCAGTCCCTCGGTATTTTGTTGATTCATAATACACACAGCAACACTTCGTCATTTAATTCGTTGACTCATACATAATACACACAGCAACACTTCTTCATTTAATTCGTTGACTCATACATAATACACACAGCAACACTTCTTCATTTAATTCGTTGACCCATACATAATACACACATCAACACTTCGTCATTTAATTCGTTGACTCATACATAATACACACAGCAACATTTGTCATTAAATTCACTTACCCTGACGACACACACCATACAACACCAACAATAATACATACAGCACAACACTTTTAATTTTTTAATTCACTTGTTGATTCTTACCCTGACACACACAAGTATACAACCCTTGTCATTTAATTAACACAGGTTCAGCAGATCATTATTATGGACTGTATTATGTATAGTAATGAATAACAAACATAACCAGAACAAGAACAAGAAGAAAAAGATAACATTTGGTGGTGTTCATTCACTGAGAGACTGATGAGTGTAACAAACAAAATGAAGTCGTGGATACAAACAACAAGTGTTTATTCGTGTTTACATCAATGGTTTACTGTTGTACCCTATTGGATTCGTCCCCATCATCACCACCACCATGCACCACCACTACCATCACCATCACCATCACCATCATCATCTACTAGCCCCGTGACTTTTCTTCATGCATAGTGATTAGGTTGGAGTTGTAGGGAAGTTTATTTAGACAATTTGCTAATGAACGTCTATATATATACATTTTTTTTTTTTTTTTTTTTTTTTTTTTCTCTCTCACCATTTCCCCCCTCCTCTCCTCTCTCCTCCTCTAGTTTCTATTTGCTATGAGTGAGTTTAGACTGTAGACTGTAAGTACATAATGAAGGACAGTGTGTATGAATTTGAGTTAGACTATAGACTGTAAGTACATAAGGAAGGACAGTGTGTATGAATTTGAGTTAGACTAAGGAAAGACAGTGTTTATTAATTTGGCCCCTTGGAAAACTTAGTAGTGATGAAACAAACAAGCAACAAGCCTCCAGCAAACGTCGACGTCATCATCACCACCATCATCACCATCATCACTGTCATCACCTTCATCATTATTGTGGTGGTGTATGCATGGATGGATGGACGGACGAACTTCTTTCAGTATTTTGGGACTGAATTTTTTTTATTTTTTTTTATTTTTTTTTTATTTATTTTTTTTGGCCCACTTTCATATGACATTCTATCTATCTATCTCATTGAGCAGACATTCCTCGTATCATTTATTATATATATTATGTAAGTGTTTGTTTGGGAAGCACTCGGCACCAACAATATTATTTCCCAAGTCAAAAAAGTGAGTTTAATTAGTATACTGCTGAGTGCTCATAATAATTATATATATATATATTGAAAAAGGTGAACAAGAAGATAGTTGTTTTTTTATTATTTTTCTGTGTGTGTGTGTGTGACTTGAAAAAAAAAAAAAGTGTCGACCACCTCATAAGTGGGTTTGTTTGTTTGTTTGTGTGGATGGAACACTTTGTACAGTACAGTAATCAGTACATTAATCTGATCAATGTGTGCCAGTAACTCCACCAGTGCTACAACAAGATTATAACTATTATATTATACAGTACTGCTGCTCTGTTGTTGATGTGTTGGTTGTCAGTAAGTGTTGAACAGAAACTTAAAACAGTGAGTGTATGTATCTGTTGAACATAATCTCAGAACAGTGTATGTATCTGTTGAACATAAAACAGTATATGTATCTGTTGAACATAAACTCCAAACAGTGTATGTATCTGTTGAACATAAAACAGTATATGTATCTGTTGAACATAAACTCCAAACAGTGTATGTATCTGTTGAACTCAAAACAGTGTATGTATCTGTTGAACATAATCTCAAAACAGTGTATGTATCTGTTGAACATAAAAAAAAAAATCCAAACAGTGTATGTATCTGGATTGGGCTGTTTGTCTGCTTTCATTATAATGTGAATATATTTCATGTGTAATGTGTAACCGAAGGAAAATTATTATTATATACTTGAGAAAATGAAAAAACTACTGAATAGGATTGTGAATATGTAAGTGTTTTGGAATTGTTGTTGTTGTCGTCGATGGAAAGAAATATGTTGGGTGTATATTCCTAGTATTTATATAATGCAGTTGTAGTTTGATAAAGATTTTTCATACACCCAAAACAACAACATTTCGGGATTAAGGAAGTAATTACCGTGAGTTTGTGGACTTCTCATTGATTATTGAACTTTGAAAACTATCCACAGGTTCACTGGATAAAAATACTTACCTTGTACAACTGTAGGTGAGAGGAACTATAGTCTTGTTTCTCCAGTATTTTTTTTATTTATTTTTTTTTTTTTTTTGTAGTCTGTCTGGTTTTGCTAGGAATACAACCCAGTAAGTGAAGAAGGAAGAAGAAAGTATTGCAGGTAGCTAATGCAAGTATATAAATAAGTATTGGAGTGAATATATTGTGGCCTGGGTAAGATAGATAACTGGGTAGAATAATCACAAAGTATTACAAAAAGTATCGCCGTTGGATGTGTTAATTAAGTGTATAAAAAAGGAAAAATGTTAATGTGTGTAAACTGACGAAATGAGTCTTGTCTGGAATTATATTTTGGTGGTGGTGGTGGTGATTATGTTGAGATTTACAAGGAACTTCACGTCTGGTTAGGATTACACAAAGAACGTAATGAATTTTTTTTTTTTTTTTTTTTTTTTTTTTTTTTTCAAGCAGTAAACAGAACAGTGCATATGATGAGAAAATGAATGTTGTAGAGATTAGATTTAGGCCCAGGCACACGACTACTGAAGATGATTGATTAATTGTGTGTGTTTAGCAAGGCAGGCAGGCAGAAAGATAGATAGATAGATAGATAGGCAGGTAGATAGCCAGCCATGGTAACACTGTAAAACAACACGTGATTCACTGTAACACAACACACGAATTAGTCTTTTTACAGTTCCAGCAATTGAGCAGAACGAACAAACACACACACACACACACACACACACACGGGGGATGGATGGATGGATGGAAGGATGGGTGTGTGTGTGTGTGTTCTCGGGGGATGGATGGAAGGAAGGATGGAAGGAAGGATAGGTGTGTGTGTGTATGTGTGTGTGTTCTCGAGGGATGGATGGGTGGATGGAAGGGTGTGTGTGTGTGTGTGTGTTCTAGGGTACATTTTCTGGCATCTGTATTTACTCTGGTCAGACAAACAGACAAGGAGGGGAGGGGGGGGGACCACAACCACCACCACTGCACCACCTCATAACATACATACATACATACTGTACATACATACATACATACATAGACCTACCTTTTGGCTGGCCTGCACAAGTTGTCTTTCACCGAGTGTCAAATATTTATAACATTTTGTTGTTGTTGTTGAGTGGAGGAGTGACAGAAACAACAACAACAACAACACCTGTATGGTCTGTGTGTTGTGTTGTGTTGTGTTTGCAGGCCACAATACTTCACAGTTCATTATAATATACACACATACATACATACATACATACATACAAGTCAGCTTAAGCCCTGAAGAATAATTTTGCTCATTTTTAAATTTTTGTTTCTTCATTTTTTTTTTTTTTTTTTTTTTTTTTTTTTTTTTTAGCAAGGTATGTATGTATGAACTTTGTTACTTTTTATATGAATTTATATATAATACAGTAACAGTCAGTATGTTGAGATGTTTGTTTGTCAGGACGGATTTTTTGAAAGATGTAATATGTTATTTTTCTGACCATTAAGGAGAGACATACATACATCCTGGCAAGAGTAAAGTAAGAATGGCTGGTATTGATTGTTTTAATTAAGGACAACAGTATTATAAAAGAAAATACAACTAGTGCATGCAATTCAATATTTCTCTTATTAATATATTATAATTAACTTGGTGGATAACCCATTCACTCTTTTGATATATTCATTTTCATTTTTTTCACTCAGGTTTCACTGCTATTACTGTCTGTATATGTGTTGGACTGGCTAGTACTAGTGCTTTGAGCTCTGTGTATGAAGGAGTGAAGTGTGTATGTGTGTGTGTGGTGTGCGTGTACTAGGTCATGTGTGTGTGTGTGTACTTACTATGTCATGTGTGTGTGTGTGTGTGTGTACTAGGTCATGTGTGTGTGTGTACGTACTAGGTCATGTGTGTGTGTGTGTGTGTGTGTGTGTACGTACTAGGTCATGTTAGATGGAAAGGTTCTGTCTGTCACTTTAAAGGGGAGATTAATATTTTTCTTTTATGGTGAATTGGACGGTCTCTGATGATTCCTCCAAACTATGCCACTGTTTCCTGGTATACTTTGGAGGAATCAAGGCACTCCAACGTTCCAAAAAAGAATTACCACCTTAATAACACAAGAGGAGGTATTGAATCTTCCCTTCCTTCATGGTGGTGGTGGTGGGTTGGTGGACTTTGGATTATTGAGCAATGCCTGACAGATAAACAGACAGACAGTTCTAGTCAGATGCAAAAATGGTGCTCAGTGTAAAGATGAATTAAGTTGGGTCATAGATAGATATACATATATACTTTTGTTTACATTTGAGCACCTTAATTAATTCCTCCTTCAAAGTATATAATTATTTTGTCAGGAAACAGAACCAGGTGAACAGAAATAATGGTGTTGGTTTGTTGCTAGGAATGGTATATAGTTATTTAGGAATCAGTTGCTCCAGTTTTCCCGACAACACTAACTACACTCCCTTAAACTGCTATATATATACTGTATATGTCTTAAATTATGTGAGCATGAAGGACTAACTCCACTGTATTATTTTATTTCTTCCGTTCTGATATTAAAGGTGAAGGCTGTGGTGTATAAAGGAAGATACAGTACCTCCTCTTGTCTTAAGGGACCCTGTGATGTTGTCAGAAAATTGGAGGTAAATGAGTCCTTCAAAAATTGCCACGAAACACCACCTACAGTATATGGAAGGGAGCTTCTTTCGTGGTATGGCCAGATGGAATCAGAAGCCTCTTAATTCTCATACACGGTCACAGGGTCCTTAATGTTACCACCATCTGTTTGGACCACACGCGTTAGTCATCCTCTCTAAGTAGTAGCCACATTAATTAAATGTAAAAGGCAGTATCAAATGTAAAAAACAAGTTTATCTTCTCATTGTGATCCTAGGCTAATGGGCCATATGCTAGAAGAGTCATGGATCTATAAGCTATGACATTGACTAAAGATATGACTCCTCATAGTGTCGGAGTCATTGTTATTTATTGTCATTGCCTGACTCACAGCTTATCTTCTCATATATGGCCATGTATACAGTAAAAACAATTAATGTAGTGATGTAAGTGATAGTAGCATAACTAAAGGAGGTGCCTGGGGGAGAGCCAGGTGGAAGACCCCACTCACTGTACAGCGGCTGCCAATCTGTGTGTGTGTGTGTGTGTGAAACTTGATGAACCAAAATATTGCATTGAGCCTTCTTACTCGGTGCTTTGCTGAGCACAAAATAATGTACATTTGTAATTCTAGGTTGTTTGCACAGCTAGTTCCGATAAGTGTTTGGTCATCCTGTTCAGATGTGTGTCACGAGAAATAGTAATCTCTCTCTTCTGACAATATGACGTACAGTTGCCCACACATGAATCTGCTACGCCTCGCTACTTGTGAGATACCTACAACAGGAAGGAAAGTGAGCAAAAGTTATAGTTTGTTGACAAGCAGACAGTAATAATATTTTACTGTCCGCCTGTCAACAAACCACATCTTTTTTCACTTTCCTTTCTTTTGTAGCCACCTCACAAGTAACGAACCATACATACCAGCTTCATGTGTGGCCAACTGTACATATGTGATCTATTATTCCATTTTATCTTCATTATCTAGTACATCTTCACGTTACTGGGAAATTTAATCATTGAGATATCTGTACAGTCATTACTACAA
Source organism: Petrolisthes cinctipes (assembly GCA_033782935.1). NCBI lineage: Eukaryota > Metazoa > Arthropoda > Malacostraca > Decapoda > Porcellanidae > Petrolisthes > Petrolisthes cinctipes. The sequence goes on from JAWQEG010005234.1 coordinate 9,898, forward strand.
CAAAAATGGTTTTCTTGCACAAATCCAATCCATGAGGCATGAAGAATTATTGACACCTGCTTACCCCCACCCCCAAACATAACTTGCATGCCCCCCCCCCATACCCACACCCAACTAACCCCCAACCAGAGCACCACCGACTTACCCTCCTATATAGTTCTGTTGTTAGTTAGCCTCTCTGTCATTCCCTCACCCGACCAACCATCAATTCTATTTGTAGTGCTTTGAGAGTATATACTGTATATTATATATGAATATAATTATAAAAATATATATCATGCAAACCCCCCCATCCCCAAGACTATACTATATACCACTGTACCACTAATACTATAAATTACTACTACTACTACTACTACTACTACTATACCAAGCTGAGTGTGGATCCAATTTCGACATTAATTTAGAGGATCGACTCTAGAAAGGGGATCATCATCATTACATACTAGTCAGTCGTACAGTAAATACTACAGTTGACACCTCTCCACCCAACCCCACCCCATCCCACCCCGTTGCTGAAGTGATTACTGGTGGTGGTGGTGGTGGTGGTGGTGGTCGTGGTTGTTGTTGTTGATGTTGATGGCAGTGTTGGGGAGCCAGTTCACAGTCAGTCAGTCAGTCAGTCAGTCAGTAACTAGACATGATACTGTAGCTAAAAAAAAAAAGTTTGAAGTTCAGTACAGTAAACCCTTGTTATAAATATACAACAGTACAGTACTGGGGTTTTTTTTTAATAGCTGTGAAATGTATAGGTTTGAGATTACAGTACAGAAAACCCTTGTTATAGATATTCAGTACTGGGGTTTTAATAGGTGTGAAATTCAGTACAGTCAACCCTTGTTATAGATATTCAGTACTGGGGTTTTAATAGGTATGAAATTCAGTACGGTAAACCCTTGTTATAAAATATTCAGTACTGGGGTTTTAATAGGTATGAAATTCAGTAAGTCAACCCTTGTTATAGATATTCAGTACTGGGGTTTTAATAGGTATGAAATTCAGTACGGTAAACCCTTGTTATAGATGTTCAGTACTGGGGTTTTAATAGGTATGAAATTCAGTACAGTCAACCCTTGTTATAGATATTCAGTACTGGGGTTTTAATAGGTGTGAATTGTCGCCTACCCGATTTTACGATGAAGCTGTTGTTGATATAAAAGAAGTCTTGGTAAACCTGAAGGAAAAACTGGACGACGAGGGTTTGAAGTATAAAACTATAATTATTAAGTGTGAGTGTAAAGTAAAGGCAAGTTAGGCCACTCTGTGTATATATAACGTGGAAGGATATAATATTATAATGTATGTACAGTATATAAATATAGTCTGCATGATCAACCACAATGTGTGTTATAATAATTATTTGATGTGAAAAAAGCCATCATGTATGTATGTATGTATGTATGTATTGTGGTGAGGGTTTTCTGGACTAGATTTTGAGCATTTGTAACACGTCATAGTGAATCTAGTGAGGTAATTATTATATACTGTACAGTCGTGGCATATAGTTCTTGATTTAGACTTTCACCTGGCTTACACCCTGGTCAAGGACTATGTGCCGCGACTGTACCTTCCATGTTTGATAAGTGTTTTGTACACCAGACCATCTTGACGAGTTTTTTACTGGATCATATTATTCCAAGGTAGTGAGTGAGTGAGTGATTTTCCCGCCTGACCTGTACTGCTTGATACAACTGTGCAATTATTTCCTTATATAAGATACTGTAATAGTAATAATAGACTATTGATTGCTCTTAACTTGCCCAAAGCTATTTTATGATAATTAAATCGTAAGATATTAGAGTCAGAAATTTTTTGAAGATTAATACAATGAAATTCCAGGCTTCAGTGCTATTGTGAACAAATTTCACATTATTGAATAAATGACAGATTTATAATTCCATTGAATATGAATGGTTCCATGCACCAGTTTACTCCATGTGTTCTGAGGGCATGTGCTAGTCATGGAGAGTATGTTCCTGTGTGTGTGTATCTCTGTGTGTGTGTGTCATCATCCTTCTCTTGTTATTGAAGACCATTACTGTGTGTGTTTGTGTGTGTCCTTCTCTTGTTATTGAAGGCCTTGTCTGTGTGTGCCTGTGTGTGTGTGTGTGTGTGTATCATTCTTTATGTTCTAAGGTAACTACTGATTGAACATATATTATAATAATTAATTAGAGAAGGGGTCGATCGTGTTACACTGACCTCACTTACTACTCAATAGATATTATAGTATTGTTATGTACCGTCATCATTAATTTTTTTCTTCTCCTTTCTCAGTATTTCCTTGTGTTGTTTAAGGAACCCTGTCTGTGATGTAGTCAGAAAATTGGAGGTAAATGAGTCCTTCAAATACTGTCACGTAACAACAACAACAACAACAACACACCTATATGGAATGAGCTTGTTTTGGGTGGCATACATATTCAGGAGGAATCAGAAGCCTCCAATTTTCATAACACGATCACAGGGTCCTTAAGGATGTAATGTATTAATATTATATATATATATTTTTTTTTTTTTTCTCTTATTTTTTTTTTTTTTTTTTTTTTTTTTTTTTTTTTTTTTTTTTTTTTTTTTTTTTTTACTGCTGTGGTGTGTTTGCTGATGGATGGATGATGAAAGGGTTATAATTGATAGCAACTGCACAATGCAAGTGTGTTCAAATTGCTCACGTCTGAGGTGGTATTTGCAACGTTGCAGGAGAGGAATATCACCAATGCACAAAATGTCGTATACAGTACTTGTTGCAGTTAGATATTGTTGTTGTTGTTATTTTTTTTTTTATCTCTGTCTGGAGTTATCATTGTTTTTCTTCTCTATATTTTCAGTTGTTATAATTTTTTTTCTGTCTGCAGTTATTATTATTATTATTTTTTTTTTTTTCTATGCCTGTAGTTATTATTATTGATTTTTCTTTGTCTGCAGTTATTATTATTATTGTTTTATTTTTCTTTATATCTGAAGTTGTTATTGTTTTTTTTTCTCTCTGTATGTCTGGAGTTATTATTTTTTTTGTTTTCGCTTTCTCTCTCTTTGTCTGTTCCTCAATCTATCTGACACTTATACCAACACTTTTACTTAATTACTTACCTACTTACTTACTTACCTACTTACTTAGGCTTGTCACTCAGGATTCAAACATCATTCAGAATGGATACCAGTGACCAAGATAGATTACTCAAAACTACTTAATAAACACTAAAATAAAAAAAAAAAAAAATTGGATTGGATTGGTTTAGATTGAAGCACAAGGAAAAATAGATTATGACCAAAGCACAAAAAATTATTGATGAGATGCACATTAGCAAAACCCTAATTATTATAGAGTCTTGTGGCAGTTTCTTCATGTTTATTTCATTATACAGTATACATTTGTTGTATAATCTTGTGTAGGAGGTGACAGATACATACATTCTACATCGGTTATCCTTATTTTATTCTGTTATGTTAAGCCAGTATTACCACATCAGCTGTCTGTCTGTGAATATTTGCGGCCCTCTGCTACAGAATAATAATAATAATAATACTCTTATAATGATATATTATGACCTCGCTGTTGCGGCACCTATTAATTATCAATCAAGGAAGGGGGTAGTGTAGTTTACTTTTGATACACTAGAGTGCCTTGATTCCTCCAAAAGTATGCCAGGAAAAAAAACAGGACCGGATGAACAAAAGTAATAGTTTCCTGTTGCTTGAAAGAGTTGTTTGGAGGAATCAGTTGCTCCATACTTACTTACCAACATTGTACTACCCCCCTAAACTCCAGCAAGGCCATGTGATTACTAATGGACTAACCAAATCAGCCTTGGTACCAGTAATTTATAAAGCAATCATTGGAATCTATTTACTGTAGTATCTTTTGGGTACAAGAGTTTTCCTAATTGCAAAGAAAATCTATATGGATTAACCAAATCAATCTTGGTACCAGTAATTTATAAAGCTATCATTGGAATCTATTTACTGTATCTTTTGGGTACAAGAGTTTTCCTAATTTGCAAAGAAAATATGTTGTTGGTCAGAGTGAATAATGCATAAAATGTTGATAGCCGAGTTTGCAATTGTAGTGAAAGAATTGATTTGGTACAGTACTTCATATTCAATCAATACCCTAGGAATATTGATTATTATAATACTGTATATATATTTTTATCTGTAAATGTAATAAGAACATCTTCAATACAGTATTTGCACTCAGTAAGGTCACATTTACTAGGACAGTATAATTTATGTGGCATTATAGATAGAGGTGCAACTGGTGCAGGCTTTTTATGATAGTGGATTGTTGCTACCAGTTTACCAGTTCAGTACAGTTCACCCCATAGTTGTAATCTCAACCTATAGTTATGTTTGTGAAAGGGTGCTGTGTGAAGTGAGTGGCCCTGTTTTTATTTTTTATTTTGTTTTCTCTCTCAGACATAAAACAAGCCAATCATTTATATTATTATTATTTTTTTTTTTTCTGGCATTAAGCAAGCCAATGAGATGTTTTCCAAATCACAAGTTGGTGGCAACGGCATCAGTTTTGGTGTCTGAGGGGGCTAAGCTTACCGTGTTTACAACCTCTCCTCTCTGATTCCATTAACACAACTTCCAATACATACCCTACTAGTTTTTCATGCACAAAGAGGGTTGAATAAATAGATAAGAATGGCCGACAGACACCAATACTAAAAGCCAGTGTCACTCAACATCTTATATGATTATGACATTTTGCACATCCTTTCAACACAGGCTCAGTAAATTACCTGTACTTATATGTATACAGTAAGCCCTGTATTAAATTTAACACATACAGTATATAATTTTAACACTGGCTCAGTAAATCACTTAGGCTGTATGGTAATGAATAACAGAAGCAGCCTGGAAAAAACATACCGTGATCTTGAATGAGTGACTGACTATATGTGTAAATTAAAATGCTGGCTACAAGTCTTTAATTCACCATAGAGTATAATCAAGGGTTTTCTGTAGTCTAAAAAACATACCGTGATCTTGAATGAGTGACTGTGTAAATTAAAGTGCTGGCTACAAGTCTTTAATTCACCATACAGTATAATAATCAAGGGTTTTCTGTAGTCTAACATCACACTGAAATGGCATCTATAGTTGACAGTGACCGAGCGCTGGCTGTACCGTATATTATAATTCAACCCCCCATCATTATCTATCTGTGTGTTGTTTACTGGTATGAAAGGTATTTGTGTATATTATTATTATTAATTATTATTATGTATGAATATGTCCTTCCTACCTTCTCCAGATCTTGCATGCTAAATAAGTTTGTTTGGTACAGAAGCTGGAAATGTATTAAGTTACCATACATCGTTTTTTTTTTATTCTTCATCATATCTTTTTTTTTTTTATTATTCATCATATCTTTTTTTTTTTATTCTTCATCATGTCTGACCCTAAATGGTTTTACTGTACTATATTTTTTGTTTATTTACATTTTAGCCAAGTTAAATTGTATACACATTATTTTGTATAAGGTTGTGAATATAGCTATATATAATTATACATGTACAGACTACATACAACAACAGCCTATAATAGAGTGTCGCCAGCAAAAATTCTTGTGCCATGACACCAACCAACCAACCAACCAACCTCACTCCATCTTCTCGACCTCAGCTTGTCATTCCACACCACCACTGTGTCTGTAAGTTTGTCAGTCTCAAAATATCTCCTCAACACTCACATCAATTCTGTTCACTCTGTATTTTTCTGTACAATATTATGGTCATTCTGTATTTCTTGTATTATGGTCATTCTGTATTTTTCTGTACAATATTATGGTCATTCTGTATTTCTTGTATTATGGTCATTCTGTATTTTTCTGTACAATATTATGGTCATTATGTATTTCTTGTATTATGGTCATTCTGTATTTTCTGTACAATATTATGGTCATTCTGTATTTTCTGTACAATATTATGGTCATTCTGTATTTTCTGTACAATATTATGGTCATTCTGTATTTTCTGTACAATATTATGGTCATTCTGTATTTTCTGTACAATATTATGGTCATTCTGTATTTTCTGTACAATATTATGGTCATTCTGTATTTTCTGTACAATATTATGGTCATTCTGTATTTTCTGTACAATATTATGGTCATTCTGTATTTTCTGTACAATATTATGGTCATTCTGTATTTCTTGTATTATGGTCATTCTGTATTTCCTGTAATATGGTCATTCTGTACAGTATTTCCTGTATTATGGTCATTCTTTGTTTCTTGTATTATGGTCATTCTGTATTTCGGTATTATGGTTATTCTTTGTTTCCTGTATTATTGCCTAAACTCTTCTTCAGCATGACACACACACTGCATTCTACTTAAGTAATAACATACTGTACGTGGTCAGATGATTTATTTACATGTTCTATATGAGAGAGAGTCCGTGGGTGGTGAAGTTAAATTTAGCGGCTGGAGACCCACTCACCTCAACCTTGTATCTGTGTGTGTGTGTGTGTGTGTTACTTTCATATTCCAAAATGCCATAATCTTTTTCTTAATTATTTTTCTTTTCTTACATTTTTTTTTTTCATAATCTTTTTCTTCATTATTTTTCTTTTCTTTCATTTTTTTTTCATAATCTTTTTCTTCATTATTTTTCTTTTCTTTCATTTTTTTTTCATAATCTTTTTCTTAATTATTTTTCTTTTCTTTCATTTTTTTTTTTCTCTTCCAGCTGGCTTTTGATAGACCTTTCTTTCCCCTCCCCTTCCCCCCCCCACTCCCTCCCTCCCTCACCATGATGTGCAAGGATCGTGCTTAAAAGTACTTGTCTTTCTGTATACAGTATGATATAGTCATTTCCATTTACTGGAGGAATTTGAAATTATATTCTTGTAATTTCTGCTTTCTAACTGTGAGGACACTTGGTGTACTGGATGTATAAACTCTGATGAACTACCAAGTGTGCAGTATTTTAGACTAGACTGAGAATCTCAAGCTTTGTCATGTTGTCCATATTCCAACTTTTCACTGACCCATAAAGAGCCTTCGTTATATATATATATATATATATATATATGTTTAGAGAGCAAAGGCGAGGCAAATTCAACCATCTATGTACTTGTTCTAAGGGTCACTTTCTGGTCAGATGTGAGTTCTGTATTCTGACGTTAAAAAAACAAACAAAAAACAAACAAAAAAATCATAAAAAGTTTGCGAGTTGGAAAGGCAAGGTGTATGGATTGTATGATGTGAAGCAGCAACTGTTGTCTGACCACCAAGTCACGCCTCACAGTAATTCCATATTGTACATGAGTTTGTGTTATGTGAAATGGACACGAGAGTTCAAATGTTATAATGAACACATTAAATATCTAATGAAGGTATAAGTGTCATTGATTTACCCTTCATTAACACTAGAAGAGAAACAGGTGATAGAATGTTCTCTGAATAATGTCCCGTTGTATGTTAGAATTCAGTGATGTCGAGAAATACTACTATGGTGTACACTTGCAATCCTAAATATGTATCCAGGCTTGCTTCCAATATCCTGAACAAGTATTAAGCGAGCTCAAGCAAATATAAACAGGATAAGCGTTGTAATTGGTTCACTACTACGTCAAATGATTCGAAACTTCAACAAGACCTGGATACAAATTTTGGATTGCGAGTGTACAAAAGGTTTCCACAGGGACAAGAGGTGACAAAAAAAACCGGCCTAGGAGAACTGGAAGACCATGTAGGATGAGTGAGGAAATTGAAGGGAAGGAGGGACAGTTGAAGGATTGAAAGAGTGTGACTGGGGCCGAAGGGGCGCTAAAACCCTTAAAATAGCATGTATAGATTGTTATCCCCGGCTGCCAGGTAGGTAGGCTGTGCACATTATATTGTGATATAGTTATCTGACTCAGGGCCGTATTCAAGAACATTCATGGTGTATACGATGGCGTGGTACCGATACGATGACTCCATAGACAAACAACAGGGCCGTCGTATGCACCACAAAGGTTCCACCAGAGTACAATATATTAATACATAATAAATAATACAGAAAGAATTATGTATTTCCGAGTTAGGAATAACGTTCTGGGCCGGTAACTATAAAAATACTTAAGTGTAACTGATGCATACACAAACAAACAAACAATATTCTAACATCTGAGACAACACTAGAGTAACGTACGATGTAAATATGTTAACTGTGTCATAATGTATAAATCGTATGTAACCACGTGATTATATTCATGTAATTGTATAAAGTAAATAATGTTTAATGATCGCAGCCATTATCCACATTAACCAACACATATCAAATATAAAGTAAAGTAAAATATTTATTGTGCCGGTATTATTTTCCATGTTATCGTTAAAATTAATGTAATCCATTTTAATTAACTAGTTCTTTGTTATGGTTCTCATGAAAAGAGAATGATATCATGTGGAGTGGATTGTGGAGTGGTGACTGGTGAGTGCATACTTGCGCAGACTACCGCGCAGCACATGTGGTCCTGAAGTGACAGACTGGCAGGGAGGTGTACTCAGTGTTGCCAGACATGGGGAATTAAAGGTACAGCCACAATCAAATATCCACCGACACTTTCCTTTTATCGTAGTAAATATCTTGGTAATAAAGAACAACACGTGTATAATTTTGCAGCACTTCATAATAATAATAATTGAGGGGGTTGAGTTGACGTAAGGTGTTGTATGATCTTGGTAATAAAGAACAACACGTGTATAATTTTGCAGCACTTCATAATAATAATAATAATTGAGGGGGTTGAGTTGACGTAAGGTGTTGTATGATTAAGGTGTTGTATGATCTTGGGAATAAAGAACAACACGTGTATGATTTTGCAGCACCTCATAATAATAATTGAGGGGGTTGAGTTGAAGTAAGGTGTTGTTGCATGATTATATTTTTATATGATACTGATTTATTTGCACGATGGAAGGAAGGTATCGGTGGATATTTGATTGTGGCTTTACCTATAGGGAAATTATATACAGATTGTTCAAGAGTATATGGGAAATTTCTACTATAAAAAAAATATATATATATCAAGAGGATGGTGAATATGCGACTTATCTTCAAGAGTAAACAGGGAATATGTGAGGGAAAAAGGGAAATTCTGATGTTGAAGTTGAGGTAAAAAGAGAAATTACGTTGTTGAAGTTAAGGTAAAAAGGGAAATTCTGACGTTGAAGTCGAAGTAAAAAAAGAGGAAATTCTGACGTTGAAGTCGAAGTAAAAAAAAGAGGAAATTCTGTCATTGAAGTCGAGGTAAAAAAAAATGGAAAATTCTGCAGATGTTGTTGAAGTTGGGGAAATGTCATCAAGGAGACCTAGGCTACACTGCTGCTACTGGCATCTGGCAACACTGACTGAGATCCACTACTCAGCCTCCTTCCTGTGGTTGGCTGTGGTTGGGATCGCCGTGTATATATATAATTAATTATTTCTGAGCGATTTAAGGTGATTATTTGACCAGTTATAATTAAGTTGGTTGTTTGTGAGTTGGTGACGGATAGATACGGTGTGTGAAGTAACTATTAATGGCCACAAGACTAACTACGTAACTGCAATTCAGGTATGGTTTATTTTTTTCAATTTGTTGTTTTTATTTTTGCCTTGAAGGGTTTTTATATTGTGTGTATTTTTTTTTTTTTTTTGTGTGTGTGTGTGTGGGGTTGGTTGGTTGGTAGGATTGGGGTGTGGGGGTTGAAAAGTGTGGTAGGAGTGGGTGTGGGGTGGGGTGGGTTGATAAGTGTGGTAGGGGTGAGGTGCGGGGTGGGGGGGTTGATAAGTGTGGTAGGGGTGAGGTGCGGGGGTTGACAAGTGTGGTAGGAGTGGGTGTGGGGTGGGGGTGTTAAGTGTGGTAGGGGTGAGGTGGGTGTGTTAAGTGTGGTAGGGGTGAGGTGCGGGGGTTGACAAGTGTGGTGGTGGGGGTGGGTGGGTTGGCCGCCATATTGGACTGACTGAGTGACCTTACAATATTATTTTTTTAACAAACACACATTTAGTTTTATCTCACATGTATTATTAATCGTATTGCAACACTCCCTGGCTCGGTAAATATTTGTACAGTCACAATCTAAAATATGTATCCAGGCTTGCTTCGAATAGCCTGATCGAGTCGGTATTAAGCGAGCTCAAGCAAAATGAAACAGGATAAGCCTTGTAATTGGTTCACTAGTATGTCAAAATGATTCGAAGGAAGTGGGTGGGGTGCCAACTTCCAAGTGTGCATTAATAACCGATATGTATAATTTTTATTTAACCTGACATTATGTATATCACGAATTATTAATAATATTGCTTCGTAGTGATATCATGTATTAATTTTGTTTTATGTAATGTAGTTTAAGGGGGTAATTCACTTTTGGTACATACATTGGAGTGCCTTGATTCCTCCAAAGTATGCCAGGAAACAGGACCAGTTGAACAAAAATAATGGTGTTCTGTTCTTGCTTGGAATAGTTTGGAGGATTCAGAAGTTGCTCCAGATTTACCAACACAAAATTTCCCCCTTAATTAAATGCGACAACAGAATTATAGAAGATGGTTTATACTGTACGGTAACTGCGTGTATATCACACGCAGGCTTTTAAGTTAATGACCTTGTGATCGTGTAGCCTATGAGAACTGGAGGCTTCTGATTCCTCCTGACTATGCTACGAAACACGCTCCTTCCCTATATGTGTGTGTGTGTGTGTGTTTGGTAGCAATATTTGAATGACTAGGCCTAATATTAAAGGCTACCACCAATTTTCTGACTACATCACAGGGTCCTATTAATAATCTCACCATAACCACCAATAGCTAGAACGGTTTTTTCACTAGACACATTAGCTTCCAGAAGAATAAATCGTCTATAACATCATCAAGTATTAAAAACAAAAGAGGAAATTAATTAAGGGACTGGCAAATTATCATACAAATAGACAAACAAACAAACAAACAACAAACCAACTAGGGCTTCTCTTTTAATAATCTCACCCTATCAAACGCTAAAACGGTTTCACTGGGCGCACACACACATACATTTACTTCCAGAAGAATAAATTGTCTGGCATTACCGACTATGAAAAAAGAATGAATTCGGGTGGTGGTGTTGTTTTGTTGTTGTTTGTTGTTGTTGTCGGTTCAGTGGATGGGAAGGGCGAATTTCACTCTAAAATATTTACATGTTTTGGGTCGACTGGGGCATCGACTATTGACACTCCGATTTTCACGAGTCTTTAATCAAAGTGCCAATAGACATTTACATCCTATACGGGTTGCGATTTTACGAGTAATGCAAAGGGAGCCTCAGTTGTGTTTTTGTGTGTGTGTGTGTGTGTGGGTATAACGTACATAGAGGAAGTATGGTGGAGGTGGAAGGAGGGGGTCGTGGTGGAAGTAGGAGGGAGGGTGGAGGGGTGTCGTGGTGGAAGTAGGAGGGAGGGTGGAGGGGGTCGTGGTGGAAGTAGGAGGGAGAGTGGAGGGGGTAGTGGTGGAAGTAGGAGGAAGGGTGGAGGGGTTCGTGGTGGAAGTAGGAGGGATGGTGGAGGGGGTAGTGGTGGATGGAGGGTGAAGGGGGTAGTGGTGGAAGTAGGAGGGAGGGTGGAGGGGGTCGTGGTGGAAGTAGGAGGGAGGGTGGAGGGGGTCGTATTGGAAGTAGGAGGGAGGGTGGAGGGGGTCGTGGTGGAAGCAGGAGGGAGGGTGGAGGGGGTCGTGGTGGAAGTAGGAGGGAGGGGGTCGTGGTGGAAGTAGGAGGGAGGGTGGAGGGGGTCGTGGTGGAAGTAGGAGGGAGGGTCGAGGGGGTCGTGGTGAAAGTAGGAGGGAGGGTGGAGGGGGTCGTGGTGGAAGTAGGAGGGAGGGTGGAGGGGGTAGTGGTGGATGGAGGGTGAAGGGGAGATGGGGATTTGTGAGGGTAGGAGGGAACGGTAGCCTAATCTGTGCTCTATATATTAAAAGGATAGGATTATTGTTTAGGTGATGATTTCTGTTTGTTATTATTTCTTATCGTGAACGCACTATTGTTTTACTATTTCTTACGGACCCTGTGATCGTGTATGAGGTTTGGTGGCTTCTGATTCCTCCTAACTAGGCTATGCTACGAAACAAGCTCCTTTTAATTAAAATGTAGGTGGTGTATCGTGGCAATGTTTGAAGGACTCACTAACCTCCAATTTTCTTACTTTATCTTACTTATATTTTCTTACTTATAATGTTAGCAGCAAAAGGAGAAAGGGAAAAGGAGAAAATTTTTGTTATGCGTTTTGAAGGGAGGTATAAAAATGGTTAGGCTTCACCGAGAAAGATCGTTTGTAAATATTTTAATGTTAGTAAGGGCGTCGTAAGGTGGAAATTGGTTAGGCTTCACCGAGAATATAGTTTTGTAAATATTATAATGGTAGTACGCTTGTGGTGAGGTATGAAAATGGTTAGGCTATACCGAGAAAGATCGTTTGTAAATATTTTAATGTTAGGATGGTCGTGAGCTATGGAAATGATTAGGTTAGATTAGGTTAGGTGTTTGTGTATGTTTTGTAAATAAGTATAATTCTAACAAGGCTTCGTGAGGTATATAAATAGTTAGTTAAGATTATGTTAGATGTTTGTGTATCGTTTGTAAATAAATATAATTCTAACAAGGCTTCGTGAGGTATAGAAATAGTTAGTTTAGATTATGTTAGATGTTTGTGTGTCGTTTGTAAATAAATATAATGCTAACAAGGCTTCGTGAGGTATGGAAATAGTTAGTTTAGGTGTTTGTGTGTCGTTTGTAAATAAGTATAATTCTAACAAGGCTTCCTGAGGTATGGAAATAGTTAGTTTAGATTATGTTAGATGTTTGTGTATTGTTTGTAAATAAATATAATGCTAACAAGGCTTCGTGAGATGTGGAAATGGTTAGTTTAGATTAGGGTAGATATTTGTGTTCCGTTTGTAAATATTATAATGCTAACAAGGCTTCGTGAGATGTGGAAATAGTTAGTTTAGATTAGGGTAGATATTTGTGTTCCGTTTGTAAATATTATAATGTTAGCCAGTGTGTAGTGAGGTGTGGAAATGGTTAGGCTATACCGAGAAAGCTACACCTGTACTCGCACGTTCTCTGTAAAAGTATGGAGTGGAGGGGAGACACAGGTGTTTTTCCATCCCTGGGCTACAACTATATTACCATCAGTCCATTTCCACCACAACCCTCTTCCCCAATCTTTGTGGCATACTAATGGGGAATCTGTTTTGTGGCTTAGTTTTAGAGGAATCACAGAGTACATACAATCTTTCCAATTCACACGAAAAAAAAAAAAATAGTTTGATTAAAATGAATATAATAACATGGGAATTTATTTATTATACACCATAGTTAATATAATACAATAGGCCTACCTGGCTGTATAATTCTAGGCCTATATTGTATACCCAAAACAAGTAGACCAGTGTACAGTCACCAGCACTAATAAGTATACAGCTTTGGTTGTTGAAGCTATGAACAGTCCACCACCAATTCACCAACGTAGTAATTCCAATGGAGATGTTATTGTGCATTTATTTATTTACTGTCTGTCTGTAGGTATTCCAAGCACACCTGGATACTTACTTACTAGTGTTCGTGACTGTACAAGGGAGATGTTATTGTGCATTTATTTACTGTGTCTGTAGGTATTCCAAGCACACCTGGATACTTACTTATTAGTGATCGTGACTGTACAATGGAGATGTTATTGTGCATTTATTTATTTACTGTCTGTCTGTAGGTATTCCAAGCACACCTGGATACTTACTTATTAGTGTTCGTGACTGTACAATGAAGATGTTATTGTGCATTTATTTACTGTCTGTCTGTAGGTATTCCAAACACACCTGGATACATACTTATTAGTGTTCGTGACTGTACAATGGATATGTTATTGTGCATTTATTTATTGTCTGTCTGTAGGTATTCCAAACACACATGGATACTTACTTATTAGTGTTCGTGACTGTACAATGGAGATGTTATTGTGCATTTATTTACTGTCTGTCTGTAGGTAGGTATTCCAAACACACCTGGATACTTACTGTACAATAGAGATCTAATTATGCATTTATTTACTGTCTGTCTGTAGCTATTCCAAGCACACCTGGATACTTTATATATTAGTATTCGTGACTGTACAAGTATAAACACATTGAAGTTACCTATGGTGGGTAATTGGAAGGCTACTGATTCCTCCAAACTATGCCAGGAAACACAACCCCATCATATGAAATGCTACAGGATGTGTGTTTTATAGGTGAGTTTGGAGGCCTACACCGACTCCAAAATGGCCTTAAAAAAAGTTACTTCCCTTAATTTAAAAGGACCCTGTGTATGAAAATTGGAGGCTTCTGATTCCTCCTGACCATGCCACGAAACAAGAAAGCAAACAAACAAGCTCCTTCCATACTGTATAGGTGTGTGTGTGTGTGAGTGTGTGTGTGTGTGTGTTTCGTGGCAATATTTGAAGGACTCATTTACCTCCAACTTTCTGACTACCGTACATCCCTTAAGGGGGTGTGTGGGAATAGGGGGACAGGCTTGCTTGGGGGTGGGGACTGGGGGGTGCGGGAATAGGGGGACAGGCTTGAGGTGGGGGGTGGGGGAGGGTAGAAAGCCTGTCCCCCTATTCCAGCACACCCCTAACCCCCCCCTCCAAGTCTGTCCCCCTACTCCTGCACCCCCCAAACCCCCCCCCCCCAACCCTGTCCCCTACTACCGCACCCCCTTAATTAAAAAAAACACGAAGAATCTGAAAGACAAATTGATTACTACATGTATGAATGATTAAATTGAGTATATTTTATGAAATCTGAAAAAAATAATACAGTATCAATATATGACATTGTTTGAAAGTACAGTATAATATTATGTATGTGTGTATGTATGTATTTTTGTGTAGCTACAGTACCGTATTATGTATTTTTATGTATTTTTATGTATCGTATTTAGTGTTAATGTAATTGTTATGGTACTGTATTTAGTGTTATGTACCTACGTTATGAAATAGTACCGTATGTATGTATGTATGTATGTTATGGTATTGTAGTGTAATTATGTTATGTTATTATGTATATTTTAGCATTGTACCGTGTGTATATTATGTTATTTTGTATATTTTAGCATTTTACCGTGTGTATATTATGTTATTTTGTATGTTATTGTATTGTACCGTGTGTATATTATGTTATTTTGTATATTATTGTATTGTACCGTGTGTATATTATGTTATTTTGTATATTATTGTATTGTACCGTGTGTATATTATGTTATTTTGTATATTATTGTATTGTACCGTGTGTATATTATGTTATTATTGTATTGTACCGTGTGTATATTTTGTTATTTTGTATATTATTGTATTGTACCGTGTGTATATTTTGTTATTATAATGTAGACAGACATCAATGTGGTTCTAATTTTATAATATATATTTTTTTTAGGTTCAATGAAAATACCTGTTTATAATTTTTTTAGGTTCAATGAAAATACCTGTTATCCTGATTTCTTTATATTTTTATAATATATCATACAGTAACCACTACACACATTATGACTGGCGATTGGTTGGCAGGGAAACCAAACAAACAAACAAACAAACAAATAAACAAACACACAAACAAACAATAAACAAACAAATATAACTCATGCACTCACTCACATAATAATGCTTACAAATTATTGGTCCAAAAGTAACATGTGTGGTATTCATTATAAGTATTTTATTTGTTAATTATAAGAAGGGGGAAGTTAGTTTTGTGTTGGTAATTCTGGAGCCACTGCTGAATCCTCCAAACTATTCCAAGCAACAACAGAACAGAACACCATTATTTTTGTTCTTCTGCTCCTGTTTCATGGCATACTTACTTTGGAGGAATCAAGGCACTCCAATGAAACAAAAGCGAATATTTACCCCCTTAAGGACCCTGTGATCGTGTATGTATGTATGTATGTAAATAATTGGAGGCTTCTGATTCCTCCTGACTATGCCACGAAACAAACAAAGCTCCTTCCATATACTGTAGGTGTGTGTGTGTGTGTGTATGTGAATGTGAATATGTATGTGTATGTGTGTGTGTGTATGTGAATGTGAATGTGTATGTGAATGTGAATGTGAATGTGTGTGGATGTATGTGTGTATGTATGTGTATGTGTATGTATGTGTATATGTGTGTGTGTGTGTGTGTGTTTCGTGGCAATAATTGAAGGACAGGGTGTTATAATAGTGTTGGTAAGCAAATCTGGAGCAACTGATTTCCTCCAAATGATATTATACTCCATGCAACAAGACATTCATCATTATAGTTATTTATACATTATTATTGGTCCTGTTTCTTGATATACATACATTGGAGGAATCAAGGTGCTCCAATCAATGTACCAAAATTCAATGTACAGTGTTGGTAAATCTGGAGTAACTGATTCCTCCAAACTATTCCAAGTCATAGAAACAGAACACCACCATTATTATTTCTCTTCATCTGGTCCCGTTTCCTGACATACATACATACATACTTTTTTTGGGAGGAATCAAGGCGCTCCAAATGTACCCAAAGTTAATTAATTACCCCCTTAAGAATGGAAGGAAGCAAGCAAACAGTACAGTACAGTATTGGTGCTAAAGTTGGTGTAATTGCTTCATCCAAACTATTCCAAGCAACAGAACAACAACAACACCATTAGTTTTGTTTATCTTCATGGTCATGTTTGTTGTTTCCTGCCTTGTTGTTATAATCTTAATTAATTTTTTTTTTTTTTTATAAGCTTACTGGGTGGGTGGGTCGGTCTTCTCACTTCGCTTTATTACCGGGATTACTGGTATTGATTTGTTGTTACCGTGGTATTACTGGTATTTATTTATTTGTTGTTACCGTTGGATTACTGGTATTAATTGATTTGTTGTTACCGTGGTATTACTCGGGTATTTATTGATTTGTTACCGTGGTATTACTGGTATTGATTTGTTGTTACCGTTGGATTACTGGTATTTATTTTTTGTTACCGTTGGATTACTGGTATTTATTGATTTGTTGTTACCGTGGTATTACTGGTATTTATTTATTTATTTGTTACCGTGGTATTACTGGTATTTATTTATTTATTTGTTACCGTGGTATTACTCGGGTATTTGATGGTATTCATAATCGATACCTAATATTATACCACAACAACACAACACAACACAACACAACATTCTTTCACTAACTTACGACCACATTCCTCCTCATATCATAACACAACATTCTTTCACTAATTTATGACCACATTCCTCATATCATACCATAACATAACATTCTTCACTTATAAACCACCCACCCTCATTCCTCATATTATACCTCATTCCTCATATACCTCATTCCTCATATTATACCTCATTCCTCATATTATACCTCATTCCTCATTTCACACCTCATTCCTCATTTCACACCTCATTCCTCATATTATACCTCATTCCTCACCTCATACCTCATTCCTCATATCATACCACAACATCTTATTCCTCATTTCACACCTCATTCCTCATATTATACCTCATTCCTCATATTATACCTCATTCCTCATATACCTCATTCCTCATATTATACCTCATTCCTCATATACCTCATTCCTCATATACCTCATTCCTCATATTATACCTCATTCCTCATATTATACCTCATTCCTCATAGCATACCATACCACAACATCTCATTCCTCATATTATACCTCATTCCTCATATTATACCTCATTCCTCATATACCTCATTCCTCATATACCTCATTCCTCATTTTATACCTCATTCCTCATTTTATACCTCATTCCTCATATCATACCACAACACCTCATACCTCATTTCACACCTCATACCTCATATCATACCACAACATCTCATTCCTCATATCATACCACAACATTCATCATGTAGACTTCTTCTTCTCTCTCTAATCACTCTTTGTACTCGAGTCCTTTAATTAAAACTCTTCATTCTCTCCAGGTATTGTATAGGTGTGACCATGTGACCTCATGTACAATTTCTAGGGGCACCAATGAATGACCTTACCGCGCGTGTGTATGTGTATTTGCTTGTGTGTGTGTGTATTTGCATGTGTGTGTATTTGCATGTGTGTATGTGTATTTGCATGTGTGTATGTGTATTTGCTTGTGTGTGTGTGTATTTGCTTGCATGTGTGTGTGTATTTGCATGTGTGTGTAGATTTGCATGTGTGTGTGTATATTTGTATGTATGTATATATGCATGTGTGTGTGTATATTTGCATGTGTGTATATTTGCATGTGTGTATATTTACATGTGTGTATATTTGCATGTGTGTATATTTGCATGTGTGTGTATTTACATGTGTGTATATTTGCATGTGTGTGTGTATATTTGCATGTGTGTGTGTATATTTGCATGTGTGTGTGTATATTTGCATGTGTGTATATTTGCATACAGTCGACTATAGCCAATCTTGAACAACAAAAGCACCATCACTCTCTTTATCAGACCCAAGTCACGAATCACACACACACACACACACACACACACACACACACACACACACACACACACACACACACATAAAATTATATATAGATAAATTATAATACCGTCATAACACTTCACACAAACCAACCCCACCACCACTTTCCATATAACGTTATCGGAGGAATTATCATTTTGTAATACGAGTTATTATTGTATACACGTTGTTATTATTGTATACACGATGTTATTATATACACGGTTTTATTCTATACAAGTTGTTATTCTATACAGGTTATTCTATACACGTTTTTATTCTATGTTATATACGTTGTAACCCATCGAACCGAGCCGAGCCGAGCCGAGCCGAACCTAACCGAGCCGAACCGAACCGAACCGAGCCGAGCCGAGCCGAGCCGAGCCGAGCCGAGTGGGGCCGCGAATATGTCACGTTAAAACTTGAAACAAAAATAATTCTGAAATGTTGGCAAAGTATGTTAGTCTGGCGGTGTTTTATGTAATTGAAAATTTTTTGCTGTGTGAAAACGTGTTGTTATAGTGAGGTTAAAGAGCTTCAGTGGCGAGGCGTGGAAAATAATAGGTGTGGGGGGGGGGGCAGAGGGGGGGGTGGGGGTGTTCTGATATGTGGGGGTGGTGGTGGGGACAGGGGGGGGTGAGAGGATGAGGGGGGCAGCAGT
This sequence comes from Petrolisthes cinctipes, assembly GCA_033782935.1. Classification (NCBI taxonomy): domain Eukaryota; kingdom Metazoa; phylum Arthropoda; class Malacostraca; order Decapoda; family Porcellanidae; genus Petrolisthes; species Petrolisthes cinctipes. The sequence continues at coordinate 29,039 of JAWQEG010005234.1, forward strand.
GGTGGTGGTGGGGAAAGGGGGTGTTCTGATATGAGGGGGGAGTGATGGGGGTGGTGAGGACAGGGGGGAGTGGGGACAGGGTGGGAAGTGGTGGTGGTGGTGACAGGGGGGGGGTGTTGTTCTGATATAAAGGGTGATGACAAGGGGGAGAGGGGGGAGGGGGGTTAGCGAATGAGAGGGGGAGGGGGGAGCAGTGGTGACAAGGAGGATAGGGGTGGCGGGGGGCGGGAATGGGGGGGGGGTAGTGGTGACAAGGAGGAACATGATGGAGGGGGGAGGGGAGGGGGGAAGGGGTGTACAGTGTTGACAACGATAGGGTGTTGTTCTGATATGGGGGGGGGGGCGGTAGAGGGGGAGGAGAGAGAGGGGGGGGGGAGGAACAGTAGGTGGGTGGGGTGCATAGAGGAGAGAGAGAGAGGGGGGGAACAGTAGGTGGGGGGGGTCATAGAGGGAGAGAGAGAGAGGGGGGGGTACAGTAGGTGGGGGGGGCATAGAGAGAGAAGGGGGGGAACAGTGGGTGGGGGGGTCATAGAGAGAGAGAGGGGGGGAAAGGTGGGGGGGGGGGAGCGATAGGGGTAGAAACAACGGTGACAACAAGGAGGGGTGTGGGGGGGGGGTTGGGGGTATAGCTGTGACGGGATCTGGGGTCTTGGGGCCTGTGAGGGGGGAGGGGGGAAGAAGGGGGAGGGGGAAGGGAGAAGAGGGGGGAGGGGGAAGAGAGGGGGAGAGGGAAGAAGGAGGTTGGGGAAGAAGGGGAAGGGGGAAGAAGGGGGGGAGGGGGAGATGGAAGGAGGAGGGGGAAGAGGGGGGAGGGGGAAGAAAGGGGAGGGGGAAGAAAGGGGAGGGAAGAGGGGGAAGGGGAAGAAGAGGAAAGGGGAAGAAGAGGGAAGGGAAGAGAGGGGGGAGGGGGAAGAAGAGGAGGGGAGAGGGAGCGACGTGCCCCTACCAACCAACCAACCCACCCACCAACTAACCCACCACTACCACTACCACCACCACCACCAGTAGTAGTAGTAGTAGTAGTAGGGAGTTCATGTGGATGGTTTATGGTGCAGTAACGTCAGCTGTGGCACCATAACACTGTATCAACTTGCCCACGTTATTAACAAGGCCCACAGCCACATACCAATAACACATACACATTATCTATCATCATCCTTCACCATGGAATTTATGAAACTATGTGTGTGTCTCTGTGTGTGTGTGTGTCTCACTGTGTCTGTCTCTCTCTCTCTCTGTCTTTCTCTGTCTCTCTCTCTCTTTCTGGCTGTCTGTCTGTCTTTCTCTTTCTGGCTGTCTGTCTCTCTCTCTCTCTCTGTCTGTTTGTCTCTCTCTCTCTCTCTGTCTGTTTGTCTCTCTCTCTCTCTCTGTCTGTTTGTCTCTCTCTCTCTCTGTCTGTTTGTCTCTCTCTTTCTGGCTGTCTCTCTCTTTCTGGCTGTCTCTCTCTCTCTGGCTCTCTTTCTCTCTCTCTCTGGCTGTCTCTCTCTCTCTGGCTGTCTGTCTGTCTGTCTCTCTGGCTGTCTGTCTGTCTGTCTCTCTCTGGCTGTCTGTCTGTCTGTCTCTCTCTCTCTCACTTTCTGGCTGTCTGTCTCTCTCTCTCTCTCTCTCTCTCTCTCTCTCTCTCTCTCTCTCTCTCTCCTCTCTCTCTCTCTCTCTCTCTCTCTCTCTCTCTATTTATTTATTTTTATTAAGTCTTCGCACATGGCAATAAGACACACTACACCATTCTTCACCATGGAATTTTTTTAAAACCATCTATCTCTTATGTTTTATTATTATTTGTGGGAGAGGGAGGGTAGGAAGGGGGTTGGTGGGTGAATGGGTGAAGGAGGGAGTTGGGGGAAGGGGGTGGTGGGTGGGTGAGTGAGGGAGGGAGAGAGTTGGAGGAAGGGGTTGGTGGATGGGTGAGAGAGAGAGTTGAGGGAAGGGAGGTGGTGGATGAGGGAGGGAGAGAGTTGGGGGAAGGGGGTTGGTGGGTGGGGTGAGTGAGGGAGAGAGTTGGGGGAAGGGGGCGGGTGGGTGTGAGTGGAGGAAGGGGGCGGGTGGGGTGAGCAAGGGGGGGAAGGGGCGGGTGGGTGGTTGGGTGAGCGAGGGGGGGGGGAAAGGGGGGAGGGGGGGTATCGCCTAACATTAAAGTCTATACTGATGGCTGGAATAATTTATGATAATTTGAGCGTCGAAATGAATAGAATATTACTGCTTTTGTTTGGAATTTAGAGCCAACATACGTTACCCTCCCAAATATCACCTCCATCTGTTATTGCACTTCAGAAAAAAAAAGTTATATTACCGATATTTGAGAGTAGCAGCAGCGGCGGTGGTGGGTGGGAGGCAGGGAAGGGGAAAGGGGGCTGGAGATAGGGAGGTGGAAGGGGGACGTGAGAGGTAAGGGGAATGGGGCAGAAAAGGTAGGGGGAAAGGGGACGTGAGAGGTAAGGGGAATGGGGGCGCTGGACAGGGGCTTGGAAAAGGAAAGGGGGCAGAAAAGGGAGGGGGGTTGGGAAGCAGGGGAGAGGACAAGAAGAGGGTTTTGATGAGGAGACTTATTATGTTTGTTGTGTATTTACAAGCCAAGGAATGTGTAAGGTAACATAGCCTGTCTGTCTGTCTCTTTCTCTATCTGTCTCTTTCTCTATCTCTTTCTCTATCTGTCTGTTTCTCTATCTCTTTCTCTATCTGTCTGTTTCTCTATCTCTATCTGTCTGTTTTTCTATCTCTTTCTCTATCTGTCTGTTTTTCTATCTCTTTCTCTATCTGTCTGTTTTTCTATCTCTTTCTCTATCTGTCTGTTTTTCTATCTCTTTCTCTATCTGTCTGTTTTTCTATCTTTCTCTATCTGTCTGTTTTTCTATCTCTTTCTCTATCTGTCTGTTTTTCTATCTCTTTCTCTATCTGTCTGTTTCTCTATCTGTCTGTTTTTCTATCTCTTTCTCTATCTGTCTGTTTTTCTATCTCTTTCTCTATCTGTCTGTTTTTCTATCTCTTTCTCTATCTGTCTGTTTTTCTATCTCTTTCTCTGCCTGTGTTTGTTTTCTGTCTTTCTGTTTGTTTTTCTTTCTATCTATGTCTGTTTTCTGTCTCTCTCGGTCTCTGTCTCTTTCTCTGTTTGTCTCTCTCGGTCTCTGTCTCTTTCTCTGTTTGTCTCTCTCGGTCTCTGTCTCTTTCTCTGTTTGTCCATCTGTTGTCCCTCTCTGCCCATCTGTCTGTCAATGTGCCAAGTGGCTATCTATCTGTCTGCCAATGTGCCTGGCTATCTATCTATCTGTCTGTGTATATACGTATCAATGTCATAATAATAATAATGTACCTTTTTGCTTTTGGTGGTGTGTGTGTGTGTGACAATTTTTCCATCTCGTGTTAGTAGCTTATAAAAGAACCCTGTGATCGTGTATGATGAGAATTGGATGGAGGAGGCTTCTGATTCCTCCTGACTATGCCACGAAACAAGATCCTTCCATAATTATTATAGGTGTGTGTGTGTGTGTTTCGTGGCAATATTATTTTGAAGGACTCGTTTACTTCCAATTTTCTGACTTAACACAGACATGAATCTCCTTGTAACTCTATGCTTGTTTTTGTTGTTATTATTGTTGTTATTGTTGTTGTTGTTTTTGTTGTTATTGTTTTTGTTGTTATTGTTTTTGTTGTTGTTTTTGTTGTTTTTGTTATTGTTGTTGTTTATGCTTGACGGTCATGTATGTATTATGAAACCACACGCATTATTTTGTCTCTGTTCTTCATTCACTCCTCT
>JAWQEG010005235.1:0-12500 GCA_033782935.1 Petrolisthes cinctipes
AGGATCGGAGTTGTCAAATATGGTTGGATGTGGGTGTCAATTTTGGTAGGATGTAGGTGTCAATTTTGGTAGGATGTGGGTGTCAAATATGGTTGGATGTGGGTGTCAAATATGGGTGTCAAATATGGTTGGATGTGGGTGTCAAATATGGGTGTCAAATATGGTTGGATGTAGGTGTAAAATATGGTTGGATGTGGGTGTCAAATATGGTTGGATGTAGGTGTCAAATATGGTTGGATGTGGTTGTCAATTATGGGTAGGATGTGGGTGTGAAATATGGTAGGATGTAGGTGTCAATTATGGTAGGATGTGGGTGTCAATTATGGTTGGATGTGGGTGTCATGTATGGTATAATGTGGGTGTCCAAAATGGTACTATGTGGAGGAATCAAGGCAATCCAAAGTACAAAAAAAGTATCCCCTTAAAAATGTTCTCGTATATAAAAAAAAAAATTGAACTGAACTCAATATTCTTTAGGCATTCACGACAGCTCATCTTCTCCCTTCAGACTACGACTCGGTGCTGACAGAAGCCGGAGACTACACATAAAATACAACATGACGAAGGACATTCTATCACGTTACAACCCCCTTGAAGGAATTGGTAAGACTACATATTAATTACCAACATACATAATTTTACTTTAATTGAGGGGAGAGGAAGGGAGAGAGGACAGTGTTGGTAAATCTAGAGCAACTAACTGATCTCGACAAACTATTCCAAGCAACACCATTATATTATCACCATTATTTTTATCCATCTGGTCCTGTTTCCTGGCATGCATACTTAGGAGGAATCAAGGTACTTACAAATATACAGTACCAAAAGTGTATTACCGTACCCCCTTATTCTAGATGATGATGATGATGATGATGGTGGTATAAAGCAAGGATCATTTCACAGCACACACACACACACACACACACACACACACACACACACACACAAACGAGGTCCCAAGGTTGAGGTATTAAAAAAAAAAAAAAAAAAAAAATTATATGGAGGAATGAGGGATTTTGAGTTATCTCGGGTCATTAGAGCTTGATGTATGCAAATGAAGAAAATGACAGCATGAACTATGAAGGGATTAAAGTGGAAAGCAGGGGAAAAAAAAGGATGAATTTCTGTGGCAAGAGGAAGTCGGAATTACAAGGGAAAAAAAAGTTTAATTACAATGGACTGTTAAACAAGACGATTATATTTATCTATGTATTATTTATCATCTATCAATTTTCCTATAATTTATCTATATATCTATTATTTATTTATTTATTATTATCATCAATATTTGCATGTCCGCTTTCTCCCGGCCGAGTATGATTCAGAATTAAAAATGAAGTGAAGGAATAATCTTTAATCTACTACAATCCATTTAAGTTAACCTAGAGAAACCATACCGGCTCTCATGTAATTTCGAAGCCATGGAGACTTTGGGTGGGTTGTCGTCTAGAAACCGCCTGCTTCAAATCAGTTTTCGGGCTTCGATCCAGGTTTTTTTTTTTTTTTTTTTTTTTTTTTTTTGTCTATACCTATATAGAAATATATATAGGGTTTGTGGATTGAGAGTGTACCGTACAGCCACATGTAAATTCCCACCAACACTTTCCTTCCATCGTAGTAAATATCTTGGTAATAAAGAACAACACATGTATGATTATGCAACACCTCAAAATAATAATTGAGGGGGTTGATTTGACATAAGGTGTTGTTGTATGATTATATTTAGATATGATACCGAGATATTTGCACGATGGAAGGAAAGTGTTGCAGTTATGTATGATTTTATTTTGATATGATAAGAGATATTTGCACGATGGAAGGAAAGTGTTGCAGGATATGTGATTGTGGCTGTACATGCATGTTATATGGGGCTCTCCTTTGACACTATATTGGGTTTCACTGGGTGGTCTACTGGGGAACACTTATAAGGCAACAAAAGAGGAGTTACTGAGTGATTTGTTTATTTACCTCGTCGTAGTGATCACCCTCATCTCTTTCCTCTGTAGGTGTGCTTTGGAGGCTTTTAAGGTAACTGGATTTGTGGTAATGACGCCAAGAGTGTTCTCATTTGGTAAGTGAGTGGGCCATTTGCGGAGATAAACCTTTATTGAAGACGGGTTACTGTTGCTCCTTCACGGGGGAGGAAGCCAGAGAGAGAGAAACCTTGTCAAGAAAAGAAAAGCATCTCCAAACCTTTTTAGTTCGGTATTCCTATTTACGACTTCACTATAGCGAGTGTTTAATTAATATTTATTTATTCATTTAATTATTTTATTATTTTATTTTTTATTTTTTGGCGACAATACATTGATTCCCCTCTAAGTAATATGATCTTAATATACACGGCAATAAACAGGACTTCGGTGTTCCTTCAAAGTACCTTCAAAGAGTTTCGATATTCATGTGTTGCCTGGCTGTCAAACTGAGTCATAGTAAGGGTAATAGTATTGATCTATGTCACGAGTCAGACATAATACTCGTGACGTAATTTGAATTACAGAGAGTGGAAAGTTCCATACTGGTCTCAATATAGAATGTTCTAGAGAAGGTTCTGGAATATTCCATTCCTGAGACAAAGGAGACAGGAGTGGGTTAAGTTGGGGGTGCAGCTAGTTAATCCCCAGGTAGTATCAAAAATAGACCAGGTAGAAAAAGGGAAAAAGGGTCATGGTTCAACTGAAATTGCCACATTCAGTCATATAGGTGTTCGTACATTAAGTACATAATGTATTAATAATTATGCTACCTGGGTAACTTATGGTATTGTAAATGATCGTGAAGTGGAGGGAAATCATTGGGAATTATTAGCACGCCATAGGTAAATTGCAATTGCAGGTATAACTAAGGAATGAGAGGGTACAATGTAAATCGTAGCCAATTAGGACAAACGAACACAGATAGGAGGAGGAGTCAGTAGAAATTTTGAACTTCCAGCCTCCAGTCAATTTTGGAAATATAGGTCAGTTGGAAAACACACTTGAAGGAAGGAAGGACACACTCGTCAGCTTCCCTTACCTAGATCAATCCTCCACGTGTTGAGTGGGGAAGGATCAACGTAGACGCCGAATTCGTTGTATATTACACGATTTCACAAGGCTTTACAGTTGTATACTGACTAGTTGCATTGACGCTGGTTCAGTCACTGAATTAGGTGAGGGGGAAGTTGGATCTTTGAAGAAAATAACGAGTGTGTTGTGAGACTCTAAAGTGTGAGACATTAAGAAATATTCCAACTCGCGTAACAATTGATAGAATTACTACAGTGTTAACGTAAGCTAGACTATCGTCACGTATACGAACGAGACGTAGCGAGAGCGAGTAGCTAGTTAGCGTGGCGTGAGTGTGTGTGTGTGTGAAATTAATTTATTCATGTTGGCATACTGGAGTTGAATAAATATAGAAAATTTGCAATTGGTTGTTTAAATGCACCAGTAGATTTGTTATCTATATAAATACATATATATCGGGAAGAACCCTTAACATAAATTATTATTATGTGCGTGGTGCTTGAGGCCTAAAAACGGGGAGTTAACCCTGAGTACTCTCTTCGCTGCAGCCAACCAACGAAGATCATAAATTAACCGGGCAAGGTAAGTTGTAATTGCCATATTATAAATTACATTATCTAATCATTCTCACATCACCGTCACATATTGGCGCCCGAACGTAGGGACCTGAGCGTTGTATTAACTCCAGTCACACACGCGCACACTTTCACGAGTAGATAGTCATAACTGTCCAGAAATTAAGGCAACAGAAACGATAGAAAATAAATTAAAAATGTCTACCGTTCAAGAATTGTTGGGAGAGGCTCAACAATTGGGAATTGAAGGTAAGGCCGAAATTCAAGTGTACGTGAAAGGCCGCCAAGAAGAAGAAAGGCTTGAAAGGGCGGCCATAAGAGAAAATGAAAGGGAACAGAGAGAGCAAGAAAAATTGAAATGGGAACATGAAAAGGAAGTATTGGAACTGCAAGTACGTGCGAGTGGAAGTAGTGTCGCAAGCTCAACCACCGTGACCCCAAGGTTACAACTGTCAAAATACGTAGAGGGAGACGATATCGAGCCGTTTATTGAGCGATTCGAAATGGTTGCAGACACTTATAGATTAAATGATGATATAAAGAAGCTCGAGTTCATTAATTTATTCGATGGAAAAGCACTTAGTATTCTCCACCGACTCGACAGTACCGCCAGAGATTATGAGAACATGAAAAAGGCTTTATTACAGGCGTACGGGTTGACGGTCGATGAGGCTAGGAATCAGTTTTCGTGTGCACTCCTACAGGATAAGGAGACTGTTGCACAGTTTAGTGCACGTCTGACCAGTTACCTGGATCAGTGGTTGGAGAAGGCCGAAACACCTAAGACGTTGGAGGGGGTAAAAGACTTGTTGCTTCGTACACAGTTGGAGAAGTCTTGTCCTCCAGAATTGTCGGCTCAGCTGAAAACCAACAAGGTGAAAATGTTGCAAACGATGGTGGATATGTCGGACGCACATTTTACCGCGTATGGTTACCACACGCGGATTCAGCCTAATAAGAAAATTAATCAGTCGGATAAGCCTTCTCAGAACTCTGCTGTTTCATATAACCAGTCGAGTAAATATCAGTCACAGCAGCAGAGTCAAATTGTTCGTCTGCAACCTAACCCTCATTTTAATCATACCCAGAAACAAGGTAATAATAATCACTATTCGCAGCAGTCCAATCAGTACCGTTACCAAGGAAAAAGTAACTGGAAAAATAGTAATAACCATAGTGGAAATAAAGGTTATTATCAGCGATCGGCAGCTGCAACACAGGGTGAACCACAGTATTCACCTGTGGCGGTTCAACCTAGTGTAGAACCACGAGTGCCTCAGTCGGTTCACGAACCTCATCAATTGTGACTAAACGCGACAGGAGTCTCGAAAGGTAAGTCTGGTTTTCATATTTGTCCGGGAATGGTTAACGGGATATCTGTTGAAGTCTTTCGAGATAATGGGTCATCGGGGTGTTGTGTCGCTGATGGTTTAGTTGCTTCTAATGATTTTACAGGGGAGCAGGTAACTATCACTATGATTGATGGTACCAGGAGGCTCTATCCTCTTGCTAAAGTTGCAGTGGAGAGTCCATTTTATACAGGCCAGGTAATTGCAGCAGTCATGCAAAATCCTGTGTCAGATTTGGTAATAGGGAATATACCAGGGGTTAAGAATGCGTGTTCAGTGGAAATTTCCACACAGACTGGTGCAGCTGCTGTAACCAGGGGTATGGCGCATGCAAAGAAAACGGTTGTTCCACTTCAAGTGACAACTGCCGCCGACCTCGTCAATTGCGAGGATGTAATTGCAGAGCAAGCAAGTGACCCTTCATTGGCACTTGTTCGCAAGCAGGCACTTGAGGGTGAGAGTAGAGATCGACAGGGTATTGTAACCAGTTATGTCAGGAGGAGAAACAGGTTTTACCGACGTACAGTAAACCCCGATGGGGAAGAGAGGGTTCAGTTTCTCGTACCAGAGAAATACCGACAGGCTGTGTTTACCCTGGGTCATCATTCTATATTAGGGGGTCATATGGGGATGAGGAAAACAATTGATAGGATTCAGTCTCATTTCTATTGGCCAGGTATGGGGAGAGAGATAGGGAGGTTGTTGAGGTCATGTGACGTTTGTCAGAAAACGTGTGACAGGGGTCGGGTGAAGCCCGCACCTCTTAATCCTCTACCGCTAATCTCAGAATCATTTGAGAGAGTAGCGGTTGATATTGTTGGACCGATTATTCCGAGGGCTACGGACGGTGCCAAGTACATTCTTACCTGTGTTGATTTCGCGACCAGATGGCCTGAAGCAGTGCCTCTGCGTGATATTGAAGCCACTACAGTGGCTGAAGCCTTGTTGGATATATTCTGTCGTGTCGGCATACCAAAGCAGGTATTGTCCGATCGAGGCAGTCAATTTACCTCCGCGATGATGGAGGAATTGTGGAGATTACTCTCAGTTAAAGGGTTGAGGACAACACCTTATCATCCAATGTGTAATGGGTTGTGTGAGAGGTTTAATGGTACTCTCAAGAAAATGTTGAGGAGGATGGCAGTAGAACAACCTAGGGAGTGGTCCAGGTATATCTCGCCACTACTGTTCGCGTATCGCGAAGCACCTCAGGCATCGTTGCAATTTAGTCCATTCGAGTTAGTGTATGGTAAACCTGCTCGAGGACCACTTCAGGTTCTACGTGAACTTTGGGACGATGAGGAATCGGATCCCGTGGTGAAAACCACTTATTCTTATGTAATTGATTTGGCAGAACGATTACAGCAAACCTGCGAGATTGCAAAGCAGGAGTTATCTAAAGCGAAGGAGATTCAGAAGTCCTACTATGATAGGAAAACTAAGCTCCGAACGCTACAGGTAGGGGGGAAGTGTCTCGTTCTGTTACCAACAGCTCATAATAAGTTGTTGGCTCAGTGGAAGGGTCCCTTTGAAGTAGTCAAGAAGGTGAATGACCTTAACTACATAGTTAAAATCAAAGGTGAAGCCAAGCGGTTCCATATTAATATGCTTAAGGAATATTACACCACCCAACAGGGGTGTACTTCCATTGTTACCACATTTGGGGCAGGCTGTTATAACATCACCTCAGAACAGAGTGAAGTGTTAAGTCTAGTCCGTGGTCATTTTTCCCCAGCAGTAGACATGGTTAGCGCTGCTGTGGTAATTCCCGAGGGTGACGAGGGATATACTCCCAGACGGCTGAAGCTCGTCAAGGTGAGACAGTGGCTGAGGTCTCCGTTTCGGAGAATTTAAGACCAGACCAACTTGCAAGAGTCAATGCGGTACTGGCAAAATATTCACGTGTGTTCTCTGACAGGCCTGCTGTTGCCAACGTAGCCTGTCATGAGATTCAGCTTACGAGCGACACACCAGTGAGGGTGAAACCATATACTATTCCTGTACGGCTGATTGATACAGTACGTAAGGAAATTAATGACATGGAAGCAGTTGGTATCATGCGAAGATCGACCGGCAGAATTATCCTCCGGGTCAAATTCCTCGTTAATTAGTGTTAACCGAGTAAATATTCATGCGAAGATCGACCGGCAGAAGTATCCTCCGGGTCGAATTGCTCGTTAATGGTTACCTCTCCGAGCGCAACGAGCACGAGTCTTATGCGACTCAGATCAAGGGGGTTCCTAGGGTGTTGGGAAAATCCGATGTTCTATGTATTGTATTTTGTGCAACTTATCCAAGACACGGACTCTAGCGGTTTACTCTGGTCCAAGGCTCGGATAATTTACTAACAATATATTGCCTTCCAGAATTATTATTGCAGTATTTTGTGTAACCTTATCCAAGACACAGATTCTAGCGGTTTACTCTGATCCCAGGCTCGGATAATTACTAATATATGTATTGCCTTCCAGAGATATTATTGCATTTTTCTTACATATTATGTAACAAATACACAATGCATTACATACACCACACTTATATATTGCTTAAATGTGTACAAATTGTACTGAGCAGAAATTACCAGGTACATTCATTCTTGTCTCGGAGTTTCTTCCTAAGATTGAAAAGCTAAAGTAACTGTTGGGAGTTTTCCTCTCATTGGCAAAAATGAACACGTAACTGGTGATAGTAATTGACACATACAAGAATAAGTGAAGTGTGGATGAATTGTTATTGTAATAGTTATACATGCAAAGGCGTTGTTACCACTTCACGAATCTATTAAACATTGCATAGAGCAATGTCTCTTTGTGTGGGCGAATGTCACGAGTCAGACATAATACTCGTGACGTAATTTGAATTACAGAGAGTGGAAAGTTCCATACTGGTCTCAATATAGAATGTTCTAGAGAAGGTTCTGGAATATTCCATTCCTGAGACAAAGGAGACAGGAGTGGGTTAAGTTGGGGGTGCAGCTAGTTAATCCCCAGGTAGTATCAAAAATAGACCAGGTAGAAAAAGGGAAAAAGGGTCATGGTTCAACTGAAATTGCCACATTCAGTCATATAGGTGTTCGTACATTAAGTACATAATGTATTAATAATTATGCTACCTGGGTAACTTATGGTATTGTAAATGATCGTGAAGTGGAGGGAAATCATTGGGAATTATTAGCACGCCATAGGTAAATTGCAATTGCAGGTATAACTAAGGAATGAGAGGGTACAATGTAAATCGTAGCCAATTAGGACAAACGAACACAGATAGGAGGAGGAGTCAGTAGAAATTTTGAACTTCCAGCCTCCAGTCAATTTTGGAAATATAGGTCAGTTGGAAAACACACTTGAAGGAAGGAAGGACACACTCGTCAGCTTCCCTTACCTAGATCAATCCTCCACGTGTTGAGTGGGGAAGGATCAACGTAGACGCCGAATTCGTTGTATATTACACGATTTCACAAGGCTTTACAGTTGTATACTGACTAGTTGCATTGACGCTGGTTCAGTCACTGAATTAGGTGAGGGGGAAGTTGGATCTTTGAAGAAAATAACGAGTGTGTTGTGAGACTCTAAAGTGTGAGACATTAAGAAATATTCCAACTCGCGTAACAATTGATAGAATTACTACAGTGTTAACGTAAGCTAGACTATCGTCACGTATACGAACGAGACGTAGCGAGAGCGAGTAGCTAGTTAGCGTGGCGTGAGTGTGTGTGTGTGTGAAATTAATTTATTCATGTTGGCATACTGGAGTTGAATAAATATAGAAAATTTGCAATTGGTTGTTTAAATGCACCAGTAGATTTGTTATCTATATAAATACATATATATCGGGAAGAACCCTTAACATAAATTATTATTATGTGCGTGGTGCTTGAGGCCTAAAAACGGGGAGTTAACCCTGAGTACTCTCTTCGCTGCAGCCAACCAACGAAGATCATAAATTAACCGGGCAAGGTAAGTTGTAATTGCCATATTATAAATTACATTATCTAATCATTCTCACATCACCGTCACAATCTACCTGTATGAAAATGTTTGTTGTTTCTTCCCGACGAACATACATCCATCTCTACAAAATATAGTAAAACAAAAAAATCAATCCTTCCTTTTCTCAGGCAGTACTTTCTCTACTTCTCTCACCCAGTACTATCCCTCCTTACTCTCACCCAGTACTGTCCCTCCTTACTATCACCCAGTACTGTCCCTCCTTACTCTCACCCAGTACTGTTCCACCTTACTCTCACCCAGTACTGTCCCTCCTTACTCTCACCCAGTACTGTCCCTCCTTACTCTCACCCAGTACTGTCCCTCCTTACTCTCACCCAGTACTGTCCCTCCTTATTCTCACCCAGTACTGTCCCTCCTTACTCTCACCCAGTACTGTCCCTCTTTACTCTCACCCAGTACTGTCCCTCCTTACTCTCACCCAGTACTGTCCCTCCTTACTCTCACCCAGTACTGTCCCTCTTTACTCTCACCCAGTACTGTCCCTCCTTACTCTCACCCAGTACTGTCCCTCTTTACTCTCACCCAGTACTGTCCCTCCTTACTCTCACCCAGTACTGTCCCTCCTTACTCTCACCCAGTACTGTCCCTCCTTACTCTCACCCAGTACTGTCCCTCCTTACTCTCACCCAGTACTGTCCCTCCTTACTCTCACCCAGTACCCTACCCACCCACCAGAGAAAGCTATGCTGTATGTCACTTTACCAGTTCACCGGCGCGTACAAATCGACCCCCACGAAGTTACCGATAAGGTCTGAGGGGCCGAAGAGGAGATTTAATGTGGTAGGCATCAAGCGAAGGAGAGTCTGATGTGCAGAGGAAATTGTAAGGAAAATAGATGTGGCGTGTTTCCGACAGTGTAGATGTGTTCACGTTTATTTATATGTGTCATGTAGTGTAGATATATTCACGTTTATTTATATATATACAGCACTCTGGGTAGAATGTTTGTTTAGGGTTCGTGAGAAATCTGAACAATGTATATAAACAAATAATACAAAGAGCGTTGGAAAATTACTACGTAGTCTCAAAGAGGTTTATATAATTATCTATCAATCTATCTTTTTACCTGTCTATTTAACTCATTCGCTCACTCACTCCCTTAATCACTCTATCAATCAATAAACCAATCACTCCACCAATCAATTAATTCATTAATCGTTCCGTTTCTTGTACCTCCAGTTGAACATCCAGCCCAGCCACCCCAGCGTACCAAGATGGCCTACCCCTCCATCCCCGTCAGTGAAGCCATCGACTTTCCTACACTCGTCTCTCAGGTTGGTTGGTTAGTTAGTTGGTTGGTTGGTTAGATGGTTAGTCAGTTGGTTTATTGGTTAATCAGTCTTACAAATCCTTAGTTTAGTTAGTCTGTGAGTTGGTTGGTTGCTTGGTTGGCTGGGTAGTCAGGCTTACATATCCTCAGTCAGTCTGTGAGTTAGTTTATCGGTTATCCTAGTTAGTTAGTTAGTTAGTTAGTTAGTTAGTTAGTTAGTCAGTCAGTCAGTCAGTCAGCCAGTCAATTATACGCCTCCTCAGTAGCATCGTAAATAAAGGAATCAGTATTACAGTGAAAAATACAAAAAATATTAAAAGAAATCGGTGTTATCGAAAAAAAAAATGAAAGAAATAACTAAAAATCGCAGGAAATTAAAGAGGAAGATGAGAACGAACCTTTTCAAGATCACAATTTAATTTTTTTTTTTTTTTTTTTTTTTTTTTTTCCATTCAGAGTCATTATTGCCGCTGACTAAATACGAGAACTCACACGTGCCTGGAATTATATCCGGCTTTTAGTACGGGTCGAGAGCTGGAATTATACCGGGTGTCATAAACTGGAAAACTGGAATTATACCCGGGTGTCATAAACTGGAAAACTGGAATTATACCCGGGTGTCACAGTCGTAAACTGGAATTATATATACCTAGTGTCATAAACTGGAAAACTGGAATTATACCTCGTGTTAGACTGGAAAACTGGAATTATATATACCTCGTGTCATAAACTGGAAAACTAGAATTATATCTTCTTGTTAAAGACTGGAAAACTGGAATTATAACCGGGTGTTACAAGCTGAAATTTTATATACTTTGTGCCGTAAACTGGAAAACTGGAATGATACCGGGTGTCACACACTCGAATACTGGAATTTAACCTGGAGTAGTGAACTGGAATTATACCGGGTGTCATCTGCGCACGTGGAAATTTGTGTCGACTGCGCATTTAGATTCATTTGTGTCAGAAACATATAGACAAAAAAAAAAATATATGAATAAAATATAAATGAAAAAAAATATTAATGAAAAAATGGCATAGTAGTATATATTATTTTTTTCTCTCTCTCTCTCTCTCTCTCTCTCTCTCTCTCTCTCTCTCTCTCTCTCTCTCTCTCTCTCTCTCTCTCTCTCTCTCTCTCCTAGTCAGGGATAACTCAATCAACCCCCCTCCCCCCCCCCCCCCCTCTGTCCACCTGTGAGCGTGCTAAGATGATAAGGTCGACACTCGCCTCCAACACTCAATGACTCTCGACTCTACTGACCCAACTCTTCTTTGACTCACTCCCGCAACAGATGCAATTGATTAGTTAGTGGAGGAGAGGAGAGGAGAGGAGGGGGGGGGGAAGTGGAGGAGAGGGAGGGGGGGAAGTGGAGGAGAGGGAGGGAGGTGGAAGTGGAGGAGAGGAGGGGAGGCGGAAGTGGAGGAGAGGAGGAGGGGGGAAGTGGAGGAGAGGAGGGGGGGGGAAGTAGAGGAGAGAAAGGGGGGGAAGTGGAGGAGAGAAAGGGGTGGAAGTGGAGGAGAGGAAGGGGGGGAAGTGGAGGAGAGGAGGGGGAGGCGGAAGTGGAGGAGAGAAAGGGGGGGAAGTGGAGGGGATGGGGAAATGAAAAGGGGAAGTGGAGAGGGGGGGAAATGAAAAGGGGAAGTGGAGGAGAGGGGGGGAGGTGGAAGTGGAGGAGAGGAAGTGGGGGAAGTGGAGGAGAGGGAGGGAGGTGGAAGTGGAGGAGAGGGAGGGAGGTGGAGGTGAAGGAGAGGGGGGGGGGAAGTGGAGGAGAGGTGGGGGGAAGTGGAGGAGAGGAAGGGGGGAAGTGGAGGAGAGGAGGGGAGGCGGAAGTGGAGGAGAGTGGGAAATGAAAAGGGGGAGTGGAAGATAGGGGGAAATGAAGAGGGGGAGTGGAGGAGAGGGGTAAATGAAGAGGGGAAGTGGAGGAGGGAGAAAGTGGAAGAGAGGGTGAAATGAAAAGGGGAAGTGGAGGAGAGGGGAAAGTGGAGGGGGAGTGGAGAAGAGAGAAAACAGAATGGAAAAATGAAAGGGAATGTGGAAGGAGAAGGAGTGAAAGGATGGGGAGAGGAAAAGGCGAAAGAGAAGACAAGGTAGGGAAGGAAGGAAGGAAGGAAGGGGAGGAGAGAAAGGAAATGAAGAAGGGAAGTAGGAAGGAAGGAAGGAAGGGGAGGAGAGAAAGGAAATGAAGAAGGAAACTAGAAAGAGGATGGGAAAGAGGAAAGGGGAGTGGGTGAGAACAAGGGGAAGAATTAAGTGGGAATGAGTCGGAAGAGAAATAGAGGTA
>JAWQEG010005235.1:17500-31935 GCA_033782935.1 Petrolisthes cinctipes
AGTAATTATTCTATTATTTCTTTACTTCCACCTCTTTTACCTGATCTCAGTATTAACTATATTATGGAACAAGTTTTACCCGATTGTGTCAAAGCGAAATATGAAATAGAATCATTTATAATATTATCTTGCATATTACATTACAGGTAAAGTTATAACACACACACACACACACACACGCACACACACACACATGCATAAATTATAATCACTGCACGTTCACTAAATACAAGAAGGTGAACATCCATAAAAGAAATAAACACTTAGTTACTCACCAAATAATGGACGTCGGGTGAAGATTTGCAGACCGAAGCAAAGTGGACACAGAAAAAACAAATAATAATAATACTGAACCGCACTTCTAGTCACACCCGAAAAGTACTTATAACAGTTAACGGGGAAGTTTTGTGTTGGTAAATCTGGAGCAACTGAATCCTCCAAACAATTCCAAGCAACAAAACACCATTATTTTTGCTCTTCTGGTCCTTTTTTTTTCCTAGCATATACTTTGAAGGAATCAAGGCACTCCAATGTAACAAAAACAAAAAAAAGAATTACCACCTTAAAATGTATAGGTGAATAAATTCCTCTTAACACTCAGATCGGTACAGTCTATATTATTATCATTATTATGTTTTATCCTTCTTTCTTACGATCCCGACGCGAGCACAAGCAAATTACCGACGTCTCATGGTCACACACTCCCTATCTCCCAGCCACCAGCAGACTGAAGGAATATAAGTGTAGATTTAACTGTAGAACCAACCAAGGCTATTTGCAAGACTACTCAGTGTAAGAGCCTACTTACCTATAGTCCCAGGCTGAAGATGTAGGTAACCAATCAGCATCAACAAGTCACCCCAGAAGCGTTTTGATTGGTCAGTGTGTCACCCCAGGAAGCGTTTTGATTGGTCAGCAAGTCACTCCAGGGAACGTTTTGATTGGTCAGTGTGTCATCCCAGAAAGTGTTTTGATTGGTCAGTGTGTCATCCCAGGAAGATTCTTGATTGGCCCCCCCGAGTTGGGAGATGAGATGGGGAGGGAAACAGGACAGCCCAACGAACACGTGGGTCTGAGGAACGACCACGAGTTGCCAAGCGTCACAACATAAGTATATTATTGCAATGACAACGAGCACAACATATGTATTATTGCAATGACAGCGAGCACAACATGTTTATATTACTGTATTGCAAAGACAACGAGGACATCATATGTATATTATTGCAATGACAACCTAACTCACAACACACGTATATTATTGTAATGACAACCTAACTTACAACATACGTATATTATTGCAATGACAACCTAACTTACAACATACGTATATTATTGCAATGACAACCTATCTCACAACACACGTATATTATTGCAATGACAGCCTAACTCACAACACACGTATATTATTGCAATGACAACCTAACTCACAACACACGTATATTATTGCAATGACAACCTAACTCACAACACACGTATATTATTGCAATGACAACCTAACTCACAACACACGTATATTATTGCAATGACAACCTAACTCACAACACACGTATATTATTGCAATGACAACCTAACTCACAACACACGTATATTATTGCAATGACAACCTAACTCACAACACACGTATATTATTGCAATGACAACTTAACCCACAAGCTCCGTCTATTATTGCAATGACAACTTAGCACACAACATTCTTATAGAAAATAATTATAGCCCTGTGTTCTTCGTTCACTTATTACTAACACCACAAGCAATTATATTAGGTTTTCTTTCCTTTGTGATTTATTAATTGGAAACACAGCAATTATTATCGGCATCACAACAGATAGAGTAAAAAAAAATATACCTCCTGGGTAAAGTTGGTGATTCGAACACACTGAATTATTTATTACTTCGAAACTAATTCTGACACAGTGCCTGAGTCTGTAGGTTTCAGAGTATTCGTATGGTAGAGGGAAATAGTAATGGTAGAGTAGGTTAGTAGGGTGATAGAGTAACGGGAATGACGGGGTAGGTAAGTAGGCTGGGTGAGGAGGAGGAAAGGAGGACGAGAGGGAGGTAGGGTGATAAGGTGAGGAGGAAGGAAGGGAGGTAGGGTGATAAGGTGAGAAGGATGGAAGGGAGGTAGATTTGGTGAGGAAGAGAGGGAGGTAGGGTGATAAGGTGAGGAGGAAGGAAGGGAGGGTGATAAGGTGAGGAGGAAGGAAGGGATGTAGATAAGGTGAGGAGGAAAGTAGGGAGGTATGTAGATAAGGTGAGAAGGAAAGTAGGGAGGTATGTAGATAGGGTGAGGAAGAAAGGAAGGTAGGGTGAGAAAGGAAAGGAGGGAGGAAGGGATGGAGTAGGAAGAAAGGGAGGTAGATAGGTAGGTAGGAAGGAAGGGAGGTAGGTAGGTAGGATGAGGAGAAAGGAAAGGAATGGAGGAAAGGAAAGGATAGGAAAGGAAAGGAAGGGAGGAAAGAAGGGAGGTAGGATGAAGAGGGAGGGAGGGAGGGAAGGAAAGGAAAGGAAGGTAGGATGAAGAGGGAGGGAAGGAAAGGAAAGGAAAGGAAGGGAGGAAGGGAGGGAGGTAGGTAGTAGGGGATAGAGGTTACCAAATGGTTCTCTTTAATTAAGCAGATGAAAGCAGATCCTGTCCCGGATATTAGCGCTACGAGAGGCATTTAGGTCGACTGTCCTACGCATAAGGTCGGTTTTCTCGCCTTTGTGTATACGCTTTTAGCCGCTCGTGCCAGAAAACAAGGCATTCACTGGATGGCTGCTCATTTCAAGCTTCATTATTTATTGTTTAATTGAGAGGATTTTTCAGCGTGTTTCTTGTTTCCATGAGAAGTGATGTGGAGTCATTTTCTAAAACTCCCTCAGGTCTCTCTATTAAGGGGAGATATGTTCCTTTGCTGGTTTATTGAAAGGTTTGTGATTCCTCCAAAATATCTGTCCTTCAGTTTATCTTTCTCCTCACTCTATTAATCCTTCTCCCTCCAAAATATCTGTCTTTCATTTTATCTTTCTCCTCACTCTATTAATCCTTCTACCTCCAAAATATCTGTCCTTCATCTTATCTTTCTCCTTACTCTATTAATCCTTCTACCTCCTAAATATCTGTCCTTCATTTTATCTTTTTCCTCACTCTATTAATCCTTCTACCTCCATAATATCTGTCCTTCATCTTATCTTTTTCCTTACTCTATTAATCCTTCTACCTCCAAAATATCTGTCCTTCATTTTATCTTTCTCCTCACTCTATTAATCCTTCTACCTCCAAAATATCTGTCCTTCATTTTATCTTTCTCCTCACTCTATTAATCCTTCTACCTGTCTGTCGGTCTGTCTATCGTTTTTTATCTCTATTTATCCTTCATCTTCTCTCTCTCCTAACTCTATTAATCCTTCTATCTTTTTATCTCTATCTATCCTTCATCTTCTCTCTCTCCTAACTCTATTAATTCTTCTCTTATCTTTTTATCTCTATCTATCCTTCATCTTTTCTCTCTCTCCTAACTCTATTAATCCTTCTTCTGTATTTTTATCTCTATCTGTCCTTCATTGAGGGCGTCTGTCTTGTGTTCTGGCAAAGTTAGGAGGAATCAGTAGCCTTCCAATTGACCAACAAGAGACCAACTATTTACTTACTTACAACTCCCATTTCCCTAACACACACACATTCAGAGACCAATTATTTACTTACTTGCAACTCCCATTTCTCACACACACACACACATTCAGAGACCAATTATTTACTTACTTACAACTCCCATTTCTCACACTCACACACACACATTCAGAGACCAATTATTTACTTACTTACAACTCCCGTTTCCCACACACACACACACACATTCAGAGACCAATTATTTACTTACATACAAATCCCTTTTCCCTAACACACACACATTCAGAGACCAATTATTTACTTACTTACAACTCCCTTTTCCCACACACACACACACACATTCAGAGACCAATTATTTACTTACTTACAACTCCCATTTCCCACACACACACACACACATTCAGAGACCAATTATTTACTTACTTACAACTCCCATTTCCCTAACACACACACACACTCAGAGACCAATTATTTACTTACTTACAAATCCCTTTTCCCACACACACACACATTCAGAGACCAGTCCCTCGCCCTTCCCGGAACTGACGCCGTGGCTGAGGTGTCTATTTTGGTGGAGAACTTGGGACGAGTCAACTACGGCCAGCCACACAAGTACCACCAGAAGAAGGGTCTGTGGGAGGGACCGGTGATGATAGATGGTGTTGAGTTGGTCCAGTGGAATACATACCCCTTTGAGTTCAAGATTAGCCAAGTGAACAGGTGAGATGAGATGAGATGAGTGGGTGGATGGAGTAATTTTTTTTTTTTTTTTATAATTAATATCTGACAGTGAACAGGTGAGATGAGTGGGTGGGTGGAGTAAGTTAATTAATATCTGACAGTGAACAGGTGAGATGGGTGGATGGATGGGTTGGTGGGTGGAGTAAGTTAATTAATATCTGACAGTGAACAGGTGAGATGAGTGGGTGGGTGGAGTAAGTTAATTAATATCTGACAGTGAACAGGTGAGATGGGTGATGGGTTGGTGGGTGGAGTAAATTAATTAATATCTGACAGTGAACAGGTGAGATGGGTGGTGGGTTGGTGGGTGGAGTAAGTTAATTAATATCTGACAGTGAACAGGTGAGATGGGTGGATGGGTTGGTGGGTGGAGTAAGTTAATTAATATCTGACAGTGAACAGGTGAGATGAGTGGGTGGAATAGTAACGTTAACATCAGACAGACCAGGCAAGTGAATAATAAAAATGAAAGAACAGATTTGGTGGCTCAAGTGAAGTGGAAGCATATACCAAAATTTTCCTCCATTAGTAATATTTTTGGTACAAGAAGTCATTTATAATAAAGATATGTTCAACCACAATTAAATTACCACCGACCCTTTCCTTCCATCGTGCAAATAGATTAGTATCATATCAAAATATAACACCTCATGTCAACTTAACCCCCTCAATTATTATTATGATGTGCTGCAAAATCATACACGTGTTGTTCTTTATTACCAAGATATTTAATACGATGGTAATAAAGAACAACAAGTGTATGATTTTGCAGCACCTAATAGTAAAAATGGAGGAGGTTGAGTTAACGTAAGGTGTTATATGATTATATTTTGATATGATGCGGATTTATTTGCACGGTGGAATGAAAGTGTTAGTGGATATTTGATTGTGGCTGTACGTTCCCCCCACTACAGTCTGACGGGTTGGACGCCCTTCTCTGGTTCCCTGGCCTCGCCCTCTATGTACCGCGCTACCCTGACGGTGACTGGGGCTCCTCAGGACACTTGGCTGGACATGAGTACCTGGGGGAAGGGCGTGGCGTTCGTCAATGGCTTCAACCTGGGCCGCTACTGGAATGAGGGACCCACCAAGACCATCTACCTGCCCGCACCGCTACTTCAGGAGGGAGATAATGAGGTCAGAGATATGAATGAACGATATTTTGGTGTATGAGAAAGGAGAAGATTTAGGGTTTTATGCCTATCGACTCATGGTGTTGGTCATTAAGGCAGTCAAGTCTTGTTACATCAACACATCTTCCCCCAGTCTACAAAGTTGCTATCCTTACTCTTACAGCCGGGTACCTACTTACTGCTGGGTGAACAGGGACATAGGGGGCTGGGAAAGGTGTATGGGTATATATGGTTAGTTAGTTCTTTCGTGACTGAATATATACACACACGTACGAACGAATGAATGGTCCCTCACTCAAGCAAGCACAAGGAGCACACGATTACACAACCACAAGCACATATACACACACACATACTCATGAAAGCGCCCTCATTTAAACACATACACACACACACACACACACACAATGAGGGAATGCTTAGGGATTACTGACATAAGCTGAGACTCATTATAGGGAGCAGATGACACAACAAGTAATTAACCAAAACATATTCACTACCTATATAATCATGCCCTAAAACCTCACACCAACAACACCAACACAACAAGTAATTAACCAAAACATATTCACTACCTGTATAATCATGCCCTAAAACCTCACACCAACAACAACAACAACACACTTTGCCCCCAGATCGCAGTGTTTGAGCAGTACACGGCACCTTCCGAGTTCATCTTCAGTGACGTGCCCATCCTGGAGTAAATAAAGGCCATGGTGATGAAGGGAAGGGCGTCTTGTTCTGAGATGCCTGAAGGTACGGTAATCCCGGGGCTCTGGATGATGGAGTCAGTTCTGGGTGTGGCCGAAATCAGAGGTTACTATAACTTGTATTTTAGCCTTAATAAAAAATGAATTTGTATTTTCGTGTCTCATTCATTGTACAGGATTTCAGAAATGTTTATTCTTTCAATATTGTAGAGGAGGGTACACACATACGCACAAACAACACATATGCACATGCAAACACGCAACTGGAAAGGATATGCAACTTTTGGGAGTGACTGTGCACGTCCTTTCACACCCAAACATTTTATCTGATTATGTTTATATATGTATGTGTGGATGGATAATGGATGAGTTTCTCTATTAATCCTTCTATTTGTCTGTTTGTCTGTCGATCTTTTTATCTTTATCTGTCCTTCATCTTCTCTCTCTCTCTTCTCACTCTATTAATCCTTCTACCAGTCTGTCTGTCTATCTTTTTATCTCCATCTGTCCTTCATCTTATCTCTCTCTCTCTTCACTCTATTAATCCTTCTACCAGTCTGTCTGTCTATCTTTTCATCTATATTTATTCTTCATCTTATCTCTCTCTCTCCTCACTTAACGCTTATTCCCCATCTGTCACTTTTCTCACCAACTTCACGACTCTCACTAACTTTCTCTCCCTCTCATTTTCTCAGTTTTTTTTTTTTTTTTTTTCACCCTCCTTTTCCCAACTTTTCACCTCACTCCATTTCTTTCCGGGTTCATTCTAGTACATGATTTCTTCCCTTCCCTCCCTCCTCCAACACTTGCCCACAATCTCAGTCAGGCTCTTCTCTCTCTTTCTCCTAGCTGCTTCTTGTCCATCTCTGAATTCCATTTCCAGGTTTCATTTTTTTCCTTTCTGATCCTCCTTGTTTTTTTACGTCTTTTAATTCCCTGTGATTTTTACTATCTTTTCTCTATCTTTTTGCTTGTTGTGCTTGTTGCTTGTTAATTAACCCTTGTACAGTAGTAGTTCGTAAACGAGGAAAATATAAAATAAATCTGTTCTATATGCCAGAAAGATGCAAAGGAGAGACAGAAAGAACGAGGGAAGGAGAACGAAAGAGAGGAAAAGGCGGTGGCTCGGGTCCGAAAGGGCGTCAAAAACCCCTATTTAAAGAGTTACCCACATAATTATTTGCGGGCCATTTCACCCCTATTTAAAGAGTTACCCACACAATTATTTACAGGCAATTTCCATCCATGGGGTCTGTATAAAGTCGTGCTTGCTGTCTCGCCACTCTATCACCTTTTCCCTCCTCCTACATGGTCTTTCAAGCCTAGGGCGGTCTTCTTTTATTCACAGTCACTCTCCTGTAAAAGTGTGTGTGTGTGTGTGTTTGAGTGTGTGTGTGTGTGTGTGTGTAGTGTGGTATATACAGTGTGTGTGTGTGTGTGTGTGTGTGTGTGTGTGTGTATGTGTGTATGTGTGTGTGTGTGTGTGTGTCCTCGTCCACTCTGTTGTTTACACTCCACGGACTGATTGGCTTTGTCCTGATGGGCAGGTGATCCTTTCGGTGGCTTCTCTTGGGTGATTTCTCCATCAATTAAGGACCCTGTGATCGTGTATGAGAATTGGAGGCTTCAGATTCCTCCTGACTATGCCACGAAACAAGCTCCATCTATACAGGTGTGTGTTTCGTGGCTACATTTGAAGGACTCATTTACATCCAATTTTCTGACGACATCACAGGCTCCCTTTAATGATTAGTATTTAGAAGTCGTTTAGAGGTGATGAAATTAATTACTTAAATAGAAAGAGATAGAGAGAAGGGACAGCAAACACGAATTGGGGAAAATGTAGATAATGAGGGATAACAAAGAAGAAAGGAAAAAAAAAGGAAGTCAGGGAGGGACAGCTGAAGTGAGATGAAATGGATCGACTCGGGTCCGAAATGGGGATAAAACACTAACTTTATATATTACCCACATCCTAACATGCAATAAAACCCTATGGAGAAATACGTATTATGAGTGAATATATTTTTTTTTTTTATATATACATACATACAGTTGGCTAAAAAAGTCCTGTTCAATATACATCAATAATTTCAAAAATGGTTTGGAAACAAATTTATCAACAAACTGGGGACGAAAATATTGTGTTGTTTTCTTTCTATTTGCTTTCTCTATCTTTCTTTTCGCTTTCTCTATCTTTCCATCTGTTTTATCTATCTTTCTATTTGCTTTCTCTATTTTTCTATTCGCTTTCTCTATCTTTCCATCAATTTCTCCATCTCTCTATTTGCTTTCTCTATCTTTCTATTCGCTTTCTCTATCTTTCCAGCTGTTTTATCTATCTCTCTATTTGCTTTCTCTATTTTTCTATTCGCTTTCTCTATCTTTCCAGCTGTTTTATCTATCTTTCTATTTGCTTTCTCTATTTTTCTATTTGCTTTCTCTATCGCTCCATTTAGTTTTTTCATCTTTCTATTTGCTTTCTCTATTTTTCTATTTGCTTTCTCTATCGCTCCATTTACTTTTTTCATCTTTCCATCTATTTTATCTATCTTTCTATTCGCTTTCTCTATCTATCCATATGTTTTCCTCCTCGTTTTTTTTTCTCTCTCTCTCTTTTTTTTTTTTTTTTACAGTCTCCACACCAAACCGTCCGTCTGTCTGGTCCTGGCAACTGTGGCCCAAAATTCGCAGTTGGAGACAAAGACCGTGAAACTCTGAGGGACAAAAAAAAAAAAAAAAAAAAAAAAAAAAAAAGAGAGAGAGAGAGAGGAAGAGGGAGATAAAAAAAAAATAGATGGTTGAATAAAAGCAGAGAAGGAGATGGAGAAGACGGGCAAGATGATGCAGAAGAGGAAATGGGAAAGACATGCAGGAAAAGATGAAAATGGTGGTGAAGGAAGGAAGAGAAGGAAAAGGAAGGATTTAATTAATTATGCCTTTCTCAAATATCAACACACAACCACAGGCACAAACACTAATCAGTCAGTCAGTCAGTCAATTAGTTTGTTAATTAGTTAGTTGATTAGTTTGCTAATTATTTATTTATTTAGTTAGTTAGTTAGTTATTGCTCTTAAGGGGATTCTCTCTCTCTCTCTCTCTCTCTCTCTCTCTCTCTCTCTCTCAACCACCTAGGCAACTGCTCTTCCATCCCCAACACACACACACACACACACACACACACACACACACACACACACTTCAGGATCGTTTTAGGGAATGGGTGAAATATTTTTACGAGCCCACTTTGACAATTGGGTGGCCAGTAAGTGGAGCGAAATACTGAGATGGTCAACGTGAAGGAAAAACAGGAAGGCGATCTCTCCCATGGCAAGACTTGGAGTGGGAGGGATGGAGTGAGGTTGGGATGGAGTGAGAGGAGGGGTAGGGGTAGGGAAGTGAGAGAGGAGGGAGTAGGGGTAAGGAAGTGAGAGAAGAGAGAGAGGAGAGGAAAGGGGTAGGGAAGTGAGGGAGGGGAAGGTAGGGGGAGGGTGGTGATGGAAAGGAGATAGGAGGGAAGTGAGGGAGGGAAAGGTAGGGGTAGGGAAGTAAGGAAGGAAGGTGAGGGTAGGGAAGTAAAGAAGGGAGGTGAGGGTAGGGTAAGGCAGTAAGGGAAGGGAGAGAGGAGAGAGTATGGGTAGGGAAGTGAGGGAGGGGAGAGAGGAGAGAGTAGGGGTAGGGTAAGGAAGTGAGAGAGGGGAGAGAGGAGAGGGAAGGGGTAGGGAAGTGAGGGAGGGAAAGGTAAGGGTAGGGTGGTGAGGAGAGAGGAGAGGGAAGGGGTAGGGAAGTGAGGGAAGGGAGAGAGGAGAGGGTAGGGGTAGAGAAGTGAGGAAGGGAGGTGAGGGTAGGGGAGTGAAGGAGGAGAGAGAGAGAGAGAGGAGGGGAAGGAGTTAGAGGGTAGAGGTAGGAGGTTGGGGAGTGAGTGAGTGAGTGAGGAAGGAGAGAGATAGGATGAGAGAGAAATAATGGAGAAACAAAGAGAAGCTAGATCGAGAAAAAGAAGGCCGAAAAAAATCCCTCACTTCTGCGTTTCATATATATTAATTATAACCCTCAGTTTGGTTTGACGCAACTCTACAACAACAACAACACACACACAAGTACTAATTCTTCCAGACTATACCAGGAAGCAGACTTTATTACCGTACTTCAGTATACTTGCAGTAGAAGATCTGTTATGTATGTATTGTACCACGGAAAATAATATGAAGGAATCAATAGGCCTCCAATCTAAAATCCAGAGTCCCACCACCCACCAACCCCTCCCTCCCTTTAACCTACTCGTACTCCTCCATCGCATCGCAGTCATTTTACGTTACGTGACCTGACCTGACCTGACCCACTTTTCTCTCTCTCCCTCCCTCGCACCCCCACCGTCCCAACCCTACCTATACCTACCTACAGCTGGCAATTTACTACCAGGAGGATTTACAATACGACGTCAACCAATACTATAACTGCAACGAGCGATAGAACCTCACTGTCACCATCACACCATCATCGTGAGGTCGTGTGTGTGTGTGTGAGTGAGAGTGTGTGTGTGTGTGTGTGTGTGTGTGTGTGTGTGTGTCAGAGAGTGAGTTGTGGCCACTGAAAGAAACCTGAAAATATAAAAAAAGTTGAAATAAAGACACAGACAAAGGAAGAATATAAAACAAAACAAAAGTAAACAGATAGATGACGTGGAGATAAACATAATGATAAGAAAAATGAAGAGGTGAAAGAAGAGGGGAATACATTAAGAAAGAGAATAAGAGAGGGTGCCTATTTGGGTGAGGTGTGCTACTGTACATATATCTACGAATCTGCTGACCCATTAGTTAAGGAAGAATTACAGGAGAAGAATAAACGTTTTGCTAGGATACAGTTTGGTAAGATGGTGATTATTGTTGATAGTTGCTTAGTTGCCATGATAAATGTTTTACTAGGATACAGGTTGCTAGAGTGGTGTTGGTGGTGGTGGTGTAGTAGTGGTGGTGGTGTAGTGGTGGTGGTGTGGTGTTGGTGTAGTGGTGTGGTGTTGTGTTGGTGGTTGCTGAGATGGTGCTGGTGGTGTAGTGGTGTAATGATGGTGGTGGTGGTGCAGTGGTGGTGATGGTGGTTGCTGTAGTGGTGTTGGTGGTGGTGAGGTTGTTGGGGTGGTGGAGGTGGTGTAGTGGAGGTGGTGGTGTGGTGTTGTGGTGGTGGTTGCTAGGTTGGGGAAGGAGGTGTTGGGGTCGATAGCCAACAAGTCAGTCGAGAAAGGCGAAAGTAAACCTGAAGGAACGAAGGACAGTGAGGAATATTACCCTTCATTATTTCACCAACTGCATTAGAGAGAGAGAGAGAGGAGAGAGAGAGAGAGAGAGAGAGAGAGAGAGAGAGAGAGGAGAGAGAGAGAGAGAGAGAGAGAGAGAGAGGAGAGAGAGAGAGAGAGAGAGAGAGAGAGAGAGAGAGAGAGAGGAGAGAGAGAGAGAGAGAGAGAGAGAGGAGAGAGAGAGAGAGAGAGAGAGGAGAGAGAGAGAGAAGAGAGAGAGAGAGAGAGAGAGAGAGAGAGAGAGAGAGAGAGAGAGAGAGAGAGAGAGAGAGAGAGAGAGAGAGAGAGAGAGAGAGAGAGAGAGAGAGAGAGAGAGAGAGAGAGAGAGAGAGAGAGAGAGAGAGAGGAGAGAGAGGGTGATGGTAAAAAAAACGATGGTGAGAGGGGAAGGGAAATGATGGTGAGGAAGGGAGGGTGATGGAGAAAAAGTGATGATGAGAGAAAAAGAAATGGTGAGGGATGGAGTGATAGTGTGAGAGTGGTGGAGTGATGGTGAGTGATGAAGTGATAATAGTGAGGGAGGCGGTGATAGTGATGAAGTATTTATGCAGCTGTACTAATTAACAAATACAGTACTATCTATCTATACGTTATCACATACATAATTACATATACATACATATACATACATACACATATACATACATAATTATACATATACATATACATATATATACATACATATACATATATATACAATACATATAACATACATATACATACATATACATACATATACATACATATACATACATATACATGCATATACATACATATACATACATATACATACATATACATATACATACATAATTACGTATCTTTTCTGGCCTTGACAACTTTTTCCTTCCTTTTTTGTTTTTTATCTTTCCATGGATTTACACAGTGGATATAAAAATAGTTATGATTATATTGAAAGGACGAAGAGATACAGCATACAGTGTGTATATACAACCCTTGGCCTCACAGAAAACAAGAGAGGGAGTTTTTTCTTTCCTAGGGTTGTATATTTTTAGGAAATTAGGCTAATTAATTCATTAGCTTTAAAAATAAGAGTTAATATCAAAGTTTACCGAAAATCAATGCATAGTTAGAGGAGAGGAGGGAGAGAGACAGGGGTGAGGGAGAGAGACAGGGGTGAGGGAGGAAGGAAAACAAGGGGAAAGGAAGGGGGTAAGGGAGGAAGGAAAGGAAGGAAGGAAAGGGTGAGGGGGGGAAGGAAGGGGTGAGGGAGGAAGGAAGAAAGGAAGGGGAAAGGAGGAAGGAAGGAAGGAGGGAGGAAGGAAGGAAGGAAGGTGTGAGGGAGGAAAGAAGGGAGGGGAAAGGAAGGGGTGAGGAAGGAAGGAAGGAAGGAAGGGGTGAGGAAGGGAGGAGAAGGGGAAGGGAAAGGGTGAGGGAGGAAGGAAGGGGAAGGGAGGAAAGAAGGAAGGAAGGAAGGAAGGGGTGAGGGAGGAAGGGAAGGGGAAAGGAAAGGGTGAGGGAGGAAAGAAGGGGAAGGAAAGGGCGAGGGAGGAAGGAAGGGGTGAGAGAGGGAGGGAGGAAAGGGTAAGGGAGGAAGGAAGGAAGGGGAAGGAAAGGGTGAGGGAGGAAGGAAGGGGAAGGAAAGGGTGAGGGAGGAAGGAAGGAAGAAGGGGTGAGGAAGGAAGGAAGGGAAGGAAGGGGTGAGGGAGGAAGGAAGGGGGAAGGAAGGGGTGAGGGAGGAAGGAAGGAGAAAGTAAGGGGTGAGGGAGGAAAGAAGGGGAAAGGAAGGAGTGAAGGAGAAAAGAAGAATAAAGGAAAGCAAGCAAGGTAAAGACAGGAAGGAGAGAGATAGTGGAAAGATTGGATAAGTTAAGAAAAAGAAGGAAAATGTAGAAATATACTGAGGAGAAGATGAGAGAATTGGAATGAGAGGCAGGGAAGATATCTGGGGAGTGGGGAGGATATGTGGGAAGTGGGAGGGAATGAGGGAAGTGGAGAGGGAATGAGGGAAATGGGGAGGGAGTGTGGGAAGTGGGAAGGAATGATGAAGTGGGGAGGGAATGAGGGAAGTGGGAATGAGGGAATGTGGGGAGTGGGGAGAGAATGAGGGAAGTGGGGAGGGAATGAGGGAAGTGGGAGGGAATGAGGGGAGTGGGGAGGGAATGAAGGAAGTGGGAGGGAGTGTGGGAAATGGGGAGGGAATGAGGGAAGAGGGGAGGGAATGTGGGAAATGGGGAGGGAATGAGGGAAGTGGGAAGGGAATGAGGGAAGTGGGGAGGATATGTGGGGAGTGGGAAGGGAATGAGGGAAGTGGGGAGGAATGAAGGAAGTGGGGAGGGAATGAGGGAAGTGGGGAGGGAATGAGGGATGAGGGGAGGGAATGAGGGAAGTGGGAAGAATGAGGGAAGTGGGGAGGGAATGAGGGGAGTGGGGAGGGAATGAGGGAAGTGGGAAGGGAATGAGGGAAATGGGGAGGGAATGTGGGGAGTGGGAAGGGAATGAGGGAAGTGGGAAGGGAATGAGGGAAATGGGGAGGGAATGTGGGAAGTAGGGAGAGAATGAGGGAAGTGGGAAGGAATAAGGGATGAGGGGAGAGAATGAGGGCAGTGGGAAGAATGAGGGAAGTGACGAGGGAATGAGGGAAGTAGGTGGGAATGAGGGGAGTGAAAGGAATGTGGGGAGGGAATGAGGGAAGTGGGGAGGGATGAGGGAAGTGGGAAGAATGAGGGAAGTGGGAAGAATGAGGGGAGTGGGGAGGGAATGAGGAAGTGGGGAGGAAGTGTGGGGAGTGGGGGAGGGAATGAGGGAAGTGGGAAAGAATGAGGGGAGTGAGAAGGGAATGTGGGGAGGGAATGAGAGGAGTGAGAAGGGATGAGGGAAGTGAGAAGGGAATGTGAGGAGGGAATGAGGGAAGTGGGGAAGAATGAGGGAAGTAGGTGGGAAGGGAAAGTGTGAGGTGCCTGGCAAGGAAGAGGAG
>JAWQEG010005236.1:0-33832 GCA_033782935.1 Petrolisthes cinctipes
TGTGTTCGAAAGCTGAGAAATGTAAAAGCCCACGAAATCCTATTATTATTGTACACAAGAAGTTTACGAATGACATAGATTTATCCGTAGTTGACCGTGAACTAGAGAGTTAAAACAACACACAGCAGTGGAGAATTTGACTAAACTTATCTATATATGGAGAAACTGAATGAGGTTGAGTGTAATATGAAGACCTACAGAATTCGTCACTTGGAGAGGAAGAGAGAGAGAGAGAGAGACAGGAGTAGAGAGAGGTCGAAAGGAGAGAGGCATGGATGAGGGGAGCAGCGTAACACGAGTGAGAGAGGGGTGGGGAAAGTTGTGTGAGGGAAGAGGGGAAAGAACCGTGGAAGAGGGGGAGCGTGACATGAGTGACTGAGGGGGTGAGGGAAGGTGTGTGAGGGAAGAGGGAGAGGAGGAAGACAGGGGGTGGTGGTAAGAGAAAGGGCACAAGAGAAAGTGAAAATGAAGATAAAGAGTTGAAGAGCAAGAAAAAAGAAATCGCCATGCAGGCCTGAAAGATCTTGTAGCACGAGGGAGAAAGTGAAAGATAGAGAGAGAGAGAGAAAGTGGGGTGGGGGGACAGCAAGCACGATTGAAAAAGAAAGGAAAGAAGAATCTGTGTTGAATAATTGAAAGGAAATGACTCGTATCCGAAAGGGAGTCAAAAACCCTTATAAAATTTTGTTCACATAACTGGAGAAAAGGAAAGGAAAGTGGAAGACTAGAAAAAGTAAGAAAGCAGAAAACAGTGAAGAGAAGAGAGGGTGGGCTGGGAGAGGAAGAGAGGAAAGTGTATCGGTATGTTAAAGGAGAGGAATGAAAGGAAGAGTAAAGGAGAGAATGTTGGAGTTAGCGCTGCATCACCATAATCACCTGAGAGAGAGAGAGAGAGAGAGACGAGAAGAGAGAGAGAGAGAGAGAGAGAGAGAACACAGCAAGGAACAGAAGAGAGCAACAGAAGGTAGACAGAGGATCTATAAAGTCAACAACAGTCACTTGATTAACACCTGAGCTAGGCTTGTTTTGGCTGCTTTGAAGGGCTGGAAGTAGTGAAGGTGACAACACACACACACACAAACTTATATACACACAGGTCAATATTCCTAGTCATAACACACACACACACACACACACACACACACACACACACACACACACACACACACACAGGGCAATATTCCTAGTCGTAACACACACACACACATAGGGCAATATTCCTAGTCGTAACACACTCACACACACACACGGCAATATTTCCTAGTCGTAACACACACATACACAGGGCAATATTTCCTAGTCGTAACAAACTCACACACAAATGGCAATATTCCTAGTCGTAACACACACGCACACACACACACACACACACACACACACCCACACAGGGCATTATCAGTCATGAAATCGAATACCGGCCAGTAGAGATTACCGTAACGTAAATATTGTACCGTAGCCTACTGTAAACGCCTCAGTAATGTGACTGAATGATAGTATGAGAGAAGTTTGTGCAGATATTTATCATCCTCCTTATTAATCGTGTGTATTCATCATGGTTCAACTTGATGACGAATTTTATTGTTTAGAACTTTAGATAATTCTGGTATTTATTCAAGATGGTGATGAGAGACTGAAAATAAAACGGCTTGTTCTTCCTTATTTCACTAATATTTTGCGTATATGTGATGCGTTTACACATTTTGAAGTATTGAGTATCCTATATATATATACATAAATCAAACGACTAATAATGGGTATAATCTCAGGAATATTTGATGAGTAAACTTGTCCGAACACATGTGAATGATGTTGACATAGACTGACACTGCAGTTTCTTTTTTTCTTCTTTTTTTTAAAGTCAATTGCGTAGTAATTATATCTCTTTTTTTTTTCCCTTTACGTGATACGATTTTATATAAACAAAAGTTACATCAAACATAATTATAGACTCCCGATCATCAACCAATGTAATACAAATCCATACTAACTTGTCACAATCGGACACTTGTAGGCCTACCTCATGTTCCTCACGTACTCTAACCACGTATG
The DNA here is from genome assembly GCA_033782935.1 of Petrolisthes cinctipes. Taxonomy (NCBI): domain Eukaryota; kingdom Metazoa; phylum Arthropoda; class Malacostraca; order Decapoda; family Porcellanidae; genus Petrolisthes; species Petrolisthes cinctipes. The sequence goes on from JAWQEG010005236.1 coordinate 2,050, forward strand.
TGATATTCATAAGTTAAATATACTGTACAGTCGTGGAAAATACTGTCAAATGTAATGCATAATATAGAGTGTACTCGTAATGATTAAATAACAAACATTTACCCTTCGTTGGTTAGCTATTACAGTACATACGTTATGCTATAATATTATAAATTACGTTGAAATCACTACTCGCTTATCAAACACAAAAGTATCATAACATTACAATACAAACGATAGTAACCTAATTTATATGCTGCAGCCTCCCTATGTCAACTAAAGTCATGATAACTAATAAATTGTATATATTTCCCCATTAACATACCTTCCCCAGTTTAAATCATATATCTAGAATTAATATAACTTGCAAGGTTTCTCTCTCTATATAATCATAGTATACAATGATTAATCTTACTTTACCTTTCACCCGGAACGCGCAGAGCCTCAAATACCCACAGATACGGGCGATAATTAAGACACACACACACATACACACAAGATAATAAAACATGTCGTGGTGAGGGTAGGAATGACAGGCTCTGGACAGCATTTACAGGGAGGAAGGTTGGTGGGCGGGGCTTATGGCAGCTTACGTAACTCACACCTCACTCTTTTACATCTAAAAAAATAATTTCATTTAGCATTTACTTTACACGGGTATATAATTATTATATACCCGTGTAAAGTAAATGCTAAACAAAATTATAATAATAATAATAATGACAAACATGTAAATAAGTTGTATAACCTTAACTATACCTAAATTTATATTAATCCTTTGTGCTTGTTCCTATAATAATAAACATTGAAAGGTAAACTTGCTATGATTCATTTATATATTGCTATTGTGACAAACGTATAATATTGACAAGCCGCGTGAATATTTTATATAACCTTACATTTATCTACATAAATACTAACCCTTTGTGTTTGTGAGTACATATTATATAAAGAAAAGCGCTGTTCGGGTAGACTCGTTGATGCTCTTCCGCTAAGCCCCCCCCACCCCCCAACAGGCTCCCCACCCCCCAACAGGCTCCCCACCCCCCCAACAGGCTCCCCACCCCCCAAAAGGCTCCCCACCCCCCAACATGCTCCCCACCCCCCAACAGGCTCCCCCCCCCAACAGGCTCCCCACCCCCCAACAGGCTCCCCACCCCCCAAAAGGCTCCCCACCCCCCAACAGGCTCCCCACCCCCCAACAGGCTCCCCACCCCTAACAGGCTCCCCCCCCCCCAATCACCATCACCAGGGGTATTGTAGTGTATATTATTTGTATATTTGTATAGTGTATATTATTTGTATATTAAATTTTGTATATTGTATATTATTTGTGTATTTAGTATGACCTATCCATCTTACTGTAATGTTAAGAATTTTATGTATGGAGTGGATATGCCAAGAATAAAAAAAAATGTTGCAAGCCACGGTGGTATGGTATGTGACGTCACGCTGTGCCATGGGGGGGTGAGTCACGTGGTCTGTCACGTGACTCACTTACCCACCTCCCGTCACTCCTCGCTCCGCCATGTTTGTTTTGTCTAGTGTTCTTTATTATCGCTTGTATCTCCGTGCATCCTATGGTTCTGCGCCCTTCACCGTCAAGGTAAATGAGATAAAATATTATAGAGTAGAAATATGTTGATGAAATAAGTCGTATGTGAAGTATAAAAGAAAAATTCGCCTATATGTTTATCGCGTAATGTGGCTTTGGTGCTGTTTTCTAATCCATGGTATAATAACTATAAATGTAATAAATAATAAGGAAGAGAAAGTAGACTCTTATTAAGCTTACCATATTGTTTACTTTCTGAGCATCTCGCCATTAATTAAATATACGTGAGAACAGATTAATATGACTTTGTGCCGCATTTCTATAGTCGTGTTTCTATAGTACAGATTTGGAGCAACTGATTCCTCCAAACTCTAATCCAAGCAACAGGACACCATTATAGTTTGTTAATCTGGCCCTGTTTCCTGGCATATTAAAAGGAGGAATTATACTTATTATAGGCCATTATAGGCCATTCGAGCGCTCTAAATACGGGGAGTAGGGAAAGGAGGGGGAGAGGGTGGGGTGGCTGTACAGGTGCCCAGGCGGAGGGAGGGGGGGGGGGGGAAGTGGAGTCGAATGGCCAGGCGGGAGGAGGGGGAAGTGGAGTCGAATGGCCAGGCGTGGGGGGGAAGGAGTGAAGTCGAATGGCCTTTATAATTATATAAAGAATGAAGTATAGTACTCCAATGTAGGTACCAAAAATATTATTATAACTCCCTTATTTAAAACGTATGTAAGGATGATATAGATGCATTTTCCCTTTACACTTCATCTCTTTATAATAACTGTGTGCATTTTACTACATACTTTACCAGGAGTCAAAATACGTACTATGTATATTCTGAATGCAAACTAAATTTACGAGGGAGTATTTTATTACGAGGGAAGTTTTTTTTTTTTTTTATCATAGTCTGGATGTGTGTTGATTATTATTATGTCATGTCTGTGTTGTGTCAATCCCTCCCCTCTTCCATCCCTCTCCCTCCCTCTCCTTCCATCATCATATCTACTTCCCTCTCCTGCTCTCCCCTCACACTCCTTCCTCTTCCTACTTCCTATTAATTTTCCTACCTTTCAAATCTCTCTCTCTCTCTCTCTCTCTCTCTCTCTCTCTCTCTCTCTCTCTCTCTCTCTCTCTCTCTCTTGTTCCTTCCATTTCACACGTTTTATATTCCTCTTTTGTGTTTGTCTCCCCTTCTCTCTCTCTCTCTTTCCTTTCTTTCTTATTCCGTTTCTTTCTGTTCATCGCAGTGTCATTCTTTTTTCACTCGATTCTTTTGCTTTTCTGGTCCCCGTGTTTTTTGTGTGTTTTTTTTTTTTTTTTACATCTCACTATCTTTCATTTCTCTTTTTCTCTTATTTCCTTCTCCCCTTCAGCTTTCTCTTTCCCTCTTCTATCTTTCTCTTGACTTGTACTAACAGGGAGCAGGAAGGAGAGAGAGAGAGAGAGAGAGAGAGAGAGAGAGAGAGAGAGAGAGAGAGAGAGAGAGAGAGAGAGAGAGAGAGAGAGAGAGAGGCACAGGACAAAGAGAGGAAGGAGAAGAGAAAATGATGCAAGGAAATACGAAAAAGAATATGGAAGAGGAATAATGGATGAAAAGGAACGACCAGAGGAAATGAAGCGAATCGGAATAAAAATGGGGAAAAGCAAAATGAGAGGCTGACGAAAATGAAAGAGAAGAGAGGAAAAGGAAGAGGTAGGATGTCAAGGGGAAATGAGAGACGAGGAGGGAGGGAGAAATATATGAAAGAGGGAATGAGAGAGACAGTGAATGAACACCACCAACCAAATAATACAAGCAGAGAGAGAGAGAGAGAGAGAGAGAGAGAGAGAGAGAGAGAGAAAAAAGCATAGGTAGTACGTGCGCAAATACATACATACCTAGAGTCTGTGTGTGTGTGTGTGTGTTCGAACGACCTGTGTGTGTGTGTGTATGTGTGTGTTACATTTACAGCGATAGACACACACACAGACCTCAGTGAACCCAAGCTACAAACGAGGTAGTTTGGTCTTAATTAATGGAGAGAGAGAGAGTGAGAGGAATAGTGAAAGAGAATTAAAAGAGGGAAACAAAAGAACACAAGAAAACGAAAAAGGCAGAGAAAGAATGCATAGAAGGCCGGAGGGGAGGATGAGCTAGGAAGAAGGGAAGGAAGGAAGGAGTGAGGAGGGAAGGAAGGAAGGAGTGAGGAGGGAAGGAAGGAAGGAGTGAGGGGGGCGTTCCATTTGCCTAATTTCACGTTATAAGGCCATCACATTCAATGGGGGGCGGGAATCCCCCTCATACCGGCCGGGGTAATGAGCCTTTGTTGACTGTACACATCTCTTGGGGGTTAGTTTTTGCCTCGCTCTTCCTGTAAAATTATCATGTGCTTCTTTTATTATCCATATTTCTGGCTTTCACTTTTTTTCGTACTAAATTTTACTGTCTTTTTTTTCCCTTAGTTTTTTACTCGTGGATTATTTTCGGTATGTTTCTTTGTGTCCTTTTATTCCTGTTGTCTTTATATTTCTGTTATTACGTGGATTTTTTTTTATCTACCTCGCTTTCCCTGATTATCTCTTCATGGCTCTTTTTTCTCTTTCTGTCTGTATCTGTTTGTTTTTCGACGTGTCTATTTTTCTTTGATTTCTTTCTGTCTATATCTATGTTTGCGTTTTTCATCTCTCTCTCTCTCTCTCTCTCTCTCTCTCTCTCTTATGCAGTTTGGTTTGAGCACCCATTTCCCCACCCCTGTTCCTTTCAGCCTCGTTATGAGTGTGAAGTAAAGGAGAGAGTTTTAGTGTGTGTGTGTGTGTGTGCTTTTATTTGTGTGCGCGTGTGTGTGTATGCGTGTGTTCTCATGTATCTGAGTGAGTGAGTGTGTGTGTGTGTGACTGATAGTGTGTGCATGTTTATCTGTATGTTTAACTGTGTGAGTGTGTACGAGTATGTCTGACTATGTGTGTGTGTGCGTGTGTTTGTGTGTGTGCATTAATTTAGTATTTCCCTTTTCTAATTCTTTTCTGGAACTTCGAAAAAATAAGATTAGAAAAAATGCATTGTGTTTTGGGTATTGCTCTGTTCTTCTTCTTTTTTCTGAAGTTGTGATACGAAAGAGGGCAGGCATTTGAATTTTTTAGGATTTGCAATTCCTGTTTTTTTTTTTTCTGAAATTACGAGAAAGAGAGGCAGGGGAGTACAAGAAAAAATGTTTATTCCTGAAATCACGGACCTGTTGCATGCTTATTTCACGCCTTCTTGCAACATTGGCGTTGTTAGCACTACATCTGTATTGTGTTGTGGGCGTTATTGCATGTACAGTCACAATTATAAATCTTGCATCTGGTGAATGAAAGCGAGCCAATTGAATGAGTCGTATTAAAGGGAGAGTATACTTTTGGTACATTAGAGCGCCTTGATTCCTCCAAAGTATGCCAGGAAACAGGACCGATTAAAAAAAAAATAGTGGTGTCCTGTTACTGGGAATAGTTTGGAGGAATCATTAACTCCAAAAATGCCAAAACTATACCCTCCCCGTAACCAATACTTCACATCATATTACGAGGCCATTGTACTCGAAGGCGTTTGAGGAATATTGGGCTTAACTGTACATTATCAAATAGAGTGAAGATATACACATTTTACCTGAAGCAATATAATACTCTGAGATTATATATACTAAAAGTTTTATTCATTTTCACATGCACTCATCTGTACTGTCCTAATATATAATTTTGAAGTACCTTAAGTTAACCTATCATTACCTAACCTATCCAAATGAGTCCTTACTTAATCTAACTTAACCTATCTTAAATGAACCTTACCTAACCACTCCAATCCTAAATTTAACCAAACCACTCTAATCCTTAACTGAACCTATCCTTACCGAACCTAGCTAAACCTATTCATACCTTACCCAACCTACCTAAACCTATTCATACCTTACCCAACCTACCTAAACCTATTCATACCTTACCCAACCTACCTAAACCTATTCATACCTTACCTAACCTACCTAAACCTATTCATACCTTACCCAACCTACCTAAACCTATTCATACCTTACCCAACCTACCTAAACCTATTCATACCTTACCCAACCTACCTAAAACTATTCATACCTTACCCAACCTAACTAAACCTATCCTACCCTAAATCTATCCTTACCTCACCTAACTTAAGGAGGTAGTACAGTGTTGGTAAATCTGGAGCAAATGATTCCTCCAAACTATTTTCATCAACAGAACAACCATTATTTTTTTTCTTATGGTCCTGTTTCTTGGCATAGTTTGGAGGAATCAAGGCACTCCAATATACCAAAAGTGTGTTACCCCTTAACCAAATACATAATATGGAGTAAGAGTCTGCCACAAAATCATTATCATACCTCCTCTTGCGTCACACAACCTGGGGCGATAAAAGTCAGCACGGGAAAAAATACTAATACGGTCATTGTGTTTTAATTAATGAACGTGTCCGTAATATTCATATATCTTTTTCTGTCTTTCTTTTTTTCTGTCTGTAGGGTTTTGGCGCCCTTTCGGAATCGAGCCACTCTTTTTTTTTTTTATCTGTTCCTTCTTTCCTTATTAATTTATTTTTTAACTACTGTCTCTCCTCTCTTTATATTTCTTTCTCTCGTTCGTGCTACCTACTGTACAGGGTCTTTCAGGTCTTTTGTCTGCCTCGTCAAATCCCTATGGCTATCTAGTAACGTTCTATTTAAAAGAGGAACAGTCTTGTATTCGAATGGGAGCCTCCGTAGCTCTTCAGACAGCGCTGGAAAACAAATCCCCTTTTTATTATCCATATTAATCTGTTTCCTTGCATAGTTTGGTGGCAACTGTATAGTCCTCTAATTAATCTATTCCCGGTAATGTGAAACAGGGAGTGGTTATGAAAGGAGCAAAAATCTTGACTACCAAACCTAACCTAATAATATATGCGGTAGTTACACATGTTTCATACAGACAGACAGACTATGAAATATCCTGACTGCAATTTGTCATAAGTTTTGAGAATGCTCACGGAAAATGAAATTGTCTTGGAAATGAAAATAAGTCCGCTATATATGAGGGAAGCAGTTGAAAATGAAGATATATTACTGAAATGAGAAGACATATTACTTTACTTTTCTTTGAGCAAATGAACTTTTTTCTTCACCCACATAACTCCTAAGAAAGATAACCCTCCATAAAATAAAATCCTTGATACGCCCCAAAAAAGGACTACTATACAATGTTATTAGTTTCGTCTTCTAGGTTCTTGGAGTTACCATCATTGTTTTGACCAAGGTTGCGATATTATTATTATGCAGTATAATAATATCGTGTTTTCAGTAGTGATTCTCTCTTCTGCAGATGAACAGAGCTCATTCAAGTGTATCTCAGTTTCGAGGCAGAACCAAGTTGTCTGAGTCTTATAACTGTATGTGGCATGGTCTAGACTTTAGTGGATAGATCACTTGTCTCACATTAGCTGGACTAGATTTTGATTTTCGAGTGGGAGTATTTGCTCATATTTGTACCTACGGGAATGTGTGAGTATTTGGGCACTATTCCCAAAGTTTACCACCATCATTCCAGAGAGTGCACAGACAGAACTTTAGACCGAGACTGTAATAAGTGTTTTTTATCGTGTCAGAAAGAGGGAAGAAAACACACGCTGGGAAGATAATAATAACACTGCAATAATAGAAAATAACAGGCAAGAAATGTCAGAGATAATAATCCTATCCTAATAAAGAGGAGGGAGGTATAATGACTACGAAGAAAGCGGAAAGTTTTTATAGCTACATTTTTTTAAGACACTGTGTACAGTTAGGGATAATAGTCCTTTATCACCATTTTAATGGGAGAAGTATCTTGTCCACTTATATGGGGCTACTGATTCCTCCAAACTGTGGTACGAAACAGACTAATGGTGAAGGGGATCATTATTTTTAGTGGCAAAATGGATGGATACTGGTTCCTCCAAACTATGCCAGAGAACAGCCCACCTCAGAATACGAGTAGGGAATCAGTTTTGTTGCATTTGTTTTGGAGGAATCAAAAGCCCTCGAATTTTCCCACAACAGATGACCGTCCTCCTTAAATTTTTCTCTGGCATGTATAATTATTAACTGGAGATTCTGCTGTTGGTGAATTATTGGAAGGTCTCTCATTCCTCCAAACTGTGCCACGAAACAGACCCTACTAATACCACTGAGGGCGTACGTTTTCTTGAATAATTATAGGAGGAATCAGGAGCCTTCCAACAAGACAATCTCCTTAAAGTCTATCTACATCTTCATCATCCATACACATTAATTTTATGGTTGAGTGGTCATGTTTTTGCGTCTAGTGAGGCTTTGAAGGGTCGAGTCCATCCGGTGGGAAGAATGTGTACCGTACCTTAAGGGACCCTGTGATGTAGTCAGAAAATTGGAGGTAAATGAGTCCTTCAAACATTGCCACGAAACACCGCCCATATGGAAGGATTTTGTCTCGTGGCATGGTCAGGAGGAATCAGAAGCCTCCAATTCTCATACAAGATCACGGGGTCCTTAAGTAACACCTGCTGGGGGAGATAACCATGGGAACCTGGATGATGTATTATTGTCTGTGCATCCTGTAGCCCGGGGCCGTGGGTTAATATTGTGTGTTTTATTTATCCGGGCGAAAATTCATCGATTCCCTTGTCAGTGTCCCGGGGTGCGTTCCCTTATAAGTGTCCCGTAGTGAGTGTTATTTATCCGTGAGAAAATGCATCGATTCCCTTGTATCTATCCTCAATACATAATTTTTATTTACTAAATATTAAGACGTGCAATTCCACCTAGAAAAAGACAAGTAAAAAATAACGGTGGTTGTCGAGTAACTAGAGACTCGCAATACACATATACTTTCCATGTTGTTTCCAGGGTACACACTCTACAAGTTCTGATAATGAGATTTTTAAAACGCACTCTACCTCATAATATGTACTGTATATATCCTGGAGAAAATGAACCTATTCTTTTCTAAGTATTCGGCAAGTTGGAGAGGGGTATTGCATGCTAGGTTGTGCGGAATACGTTAAGGATTTTGGTGCCCCTTCGGATCCAGTTCCTCTCTATAACTGATCCTCCTTTCCTTCTTTTACCTTCGTGCTTGCTGTCCCTCCTCTCTGTGTCCTTCTCTTTTGTGTTATAAGGTCTTTCTGGCTTAACACTGTTTTCTTTTTTCTCATTTTAATATATTCTCCAGTTAACTATTCACGTACACATGGTAGAAAGAAAAGGAAAGAAAATATCGCCGGTATTCCCAGCGTAAACAGGCTTTAAGAGAGAACTTATCAAAATTATAGTAGCAAATGAAAGTGAGCACACACACACACACACACACACACACACACACACACACACACACACGTACAGAGGACATGAATGTTTTATTAGCCTGCGCCACACGGAATATTTAATGTCGGCTCAAAAAATTTCACTCACCGGGTTCATTCAAGCCAAAAGAGCATAAAAGTCACAGTAGAGATAAATGGAGTGTGTCTGGCTGGGTGTTGTGTGTGAATACCTAGGGTGGTGGTGGTGGTGGTGGTGGTGGTGGTGAGGATAATGGTGGTGGTGGTGAGGGTAATGGTGAAGATAATGGTGGTGGTGAGGATAATGGTGAAGATAATGGTGGTGGTGGTGAGGGTAATGGTGAAGATAATGGTGGTGGTGAGGGTAATGGTGAAGATAATGGTGGTGGTGGTGGTGGTGGTGAGTTGTTGAGGGATGTAATGGTGGTATTGGGTGGTGATAGTAATGATGGTGAAGAGCTATAGTGATGGTGGTGAGTTGATGAGGAGGTGGTGGTGCGAGGTGATGTTGTTGGTGATAATGTATTTGGTGGTGGTAATGGTAGGTGTTATGGAGTATAGTCTTGTAGTTAATGGTGTGGTTGTTATGGAGTGGTGGTGGTGGTGAGAATGATTGTGGTGATAGGACTGGTAGTGATAGTAATAGTGTATGATGGTGGCTGTGTGATTGTTGTTGTTGTTGTTGTTGTTGTTGTTGTTTGTTGTGGTAGTTCCTGTTAGGATAGTGATGGTAGTAGTGGTAGGGGTTGTTGTGAAAATGAGAGTGGTGGTTGAATGGTATAATGGGGGTTATAACAGTAACGTAGTAGTGGTGGTGGTAGTGGTGGTGGTAGTAGTGGTGGTGGTGGTGGTAGTAGTGGTGGTGAGGGTAAGTCAGTAGGGTGGGATAGGGATGTTGTTGTTGTTGTTAGTGGTCATAATTTAGGGAAGTCTTTTATCATGGCAGAAATAAATGGCTGATGAATCCTCCAAACTATGCCAGGAAACAAACAAACAAACACACCAGTTAATACGAATGGAGGATCAGTTTTATATAATCGTTTGGAGGAATCAATAGGTCACGGTCCATTCCTCAACAACAGACAGCCCTATTAAGTAAACTCCAGAAACTAAACGATTAACCTTTGATGGAAAGAAACAGAATTACTCGTGTGAATTAAGTTATCATTCTTAGAGAGTTGACTCAAATGTGGCGTTTAGAATTATATTATGTTTTAATGACTGGTTGTGTAAAGAAATAAAACTGACACACAAAGACATTCTCTCTCTCTCTCTCTCTCTCTCTCTCACACACACACACACACACACACACACACACACACACACACACACACACACACACACACACACACACACACACACACACACACACACACACACACACACAAAGAACCCTCCTGAACTCATCATTCCCCTATACACAAAGAAAACCTTCCCTACACACATGCAAAACCTCCACACACAAAAACCTCTCCCCCCTCCTCACAACACACACACACACACACACACACACACACACACACACACACACATACTCTCCCTGAACACAGCCTTATTTAATTTCATGTATGCTGAGTCAATTAAGGTGTGTGTAATTAGATAAAAGGACACCGGACGCAATATGACAGAGTTAGTGCCAATTAATGGAGGGACACTCGCTTCACACTCACACAACTTGGTTCCTGCACGCATTTTTTTAGGAGGGGTCAGCCAGCGAGGTCAGGTCAGGTCAAGTCATGTCAGGTGGGAAAAGGTTAGTTAGCGATGTAAAGTCAAGAGGGAAAAGGTTAGTTAGCGATGTAAAGTCAAGAGGGAAAAGGTTAGTTAGTGGGTGAGTTAAGTAAGATAAGTTGCCAATGAGTGTGTGGTGTATAAATAATTCTGGTTAGTCTTGTGTGTGTGTGAAAATGTTAATTATAGTACGTTTTCATATATATTTTTCGCATTTTATTTATTATTTTATATTATTATTTTTTTGTTTGTTAATCCTCGTTAAAGTACACCGTTTCCCAACCACGTAATGTTTATGATCTTTGATACTAATTAACGTCCATTTTATTGTTGATAGGATACAAATAAGTAGGTACCTAGTTGTGTAAATCTTTGGTGCAATTCCTTTATAGAGTGCATTCATTACATTTGTCGAGAAATCCAAGGAATTAAACGAGGGAGCCGGTACGATTCCGCCAATATGGAGTATAAGTAGCCTAGGATGCGGAAGTGAGATTAAAAGGAATTAGGTCATCATACATGTGGAGAGGTCAGGTCAGAAATGGAGAAGTTAGTTATAGTTAAATAGGTTAAGATAAATAAGTGAGTGTTTATGAATATTATATGCTTATTTATTTATTTATATATTTACTTTATTTATTTATTTATTTATTTATTCATTTTATTTATTTATTTATTTATTTATTCATTTTATTTATTCATTTATTTATTTATGTATTAATTTATCTATTTTTTTATGTTATTGAAGGATGGGGTCAGGAATCTAGGGTACAGATCATAATGAAGGATTCCATTGCATAATAACGTGGAGAAGTCAGATGGTCAGAGCTTAAAAGAGAAGTTAATTAGTGAGCTTGCCAAGTGTTTTCAGTTGATTTTTGGTGAAGCAAAAGACGATTGAGGTGATTAGGGGTCATACTGTCTAACCCAATGTGTGGAGGGGGAATGTTGAAGGTGGTCACCAAGGAAGGAAGGAAGGGAAAAATTAAGGGGGTGCGGGAGTAGGGGATAGGCTTGGGGGGAGTTGGGGGGGAGCGGGAATAGGGGGACAGGCTTAGGGTGGGGTAGAAAGCCTGTCCCCTATTCCCGTACCCCCCTAACCCCCCCCCCCCCGCAAGCCTGTCCCCCTACTCCAGCACCCCCCTAACCCCCCCCCAGCCTGTCCCCTACTCCCGCACCCCCCTAACTCCCCCCCAAGCCTGTCCCCCTATTCCCGCACCCCCTTAAGTGGAGATATTGGTGAATTGGAGGGATAATGAGTCCTCCAAATTATGCCAAAAATCAGAGACGATATAAATATTAAAGATAAATTTCCTGTTTCGTTGTATAGTTTGGAGGAATAGGCAGCCCCCCCCCCTTTCCCCCCTCCCCCCCCACACTTCCCAACCGATTTCCCGCCAAGAGAATATCCCCTTAATTGGACTGCGAAAGAGAGATTAGGTCACGATCTGGTATTATTGGTCAGCTTTACGTGGGGAGAGGTCATGGAAGGTCAAGAGAGATAATGTTGCGTTCAGGGAAGGACGAATTGAGGAAAGAAGTGGGAAATTGTGAGTGAAAAATTAAAGGAGGATTATACTCTTGATCTAGAATGGAGGTGACCGATTCCTCCAAGCCATGTCTAGAAACACATCAAATGAACTAAAACTAAAGGAACATGTTGCCTGGAATAGCTTGGAGGAAACAGTTGCTTCAAATCTGTACCAACATCTCGCTTATCCTTTGCGAGAGGAGTGAATATACTGAGAAGAAACATGGTCTGGTTAAGAGATGAGGTCAGGAGAGAAAGGTCATGTCAGAAGAGATGGATCATATCAGAGATGCATCATATTCGAAGTGAGGCTCTTTCATAGGTTGGTTTTGTCAGGAAAAGAGAGGTCATGTCAAAGAGAAGGGAGGTCATGTCATGGAAAAATAGCTCATGTCAAGTACGGAGAAGAGAAGTCATGTCAGAAGAAGAGAGGCTATGACTCCCACTCATGTCAGTAAAAGAAAGGTCATGTCAGTAAAAGAGAGGTCATGTTAGGAGAAGAGAAATCATGTCAGGAAAAGACCTAATAATGAGCCTTGGCTTTTTTGTATTTTACTTTAAAAAGCCATCACCCCTGAAGGGGGGGGGGGGGTATTTGGCTTGCAAGTCTCTAGCATCCATGATTTTGTGACCCCATGATGACATAATTGTATACAAATATGCCACCCCAGTAGTTCACCCCAGTCACAGATGCTGGCTCATGTGAACAATGTATGACACATCAGTATGCGATGATTGACTCAGGATAAGCTCATTCTCGTCGCGTAAGTCATTTGTAATCCTCATTATTGTGCTAATTCAAAAGGTTAAAAAGTACAAAAATTAGCAATTTTAGGCAAGCTAATCTCATATATATAAATAAATGTATATAAAAGATAAATCAAATATATACAAATAAATATATATATTAAATACATTTTGAATAAGTCCTGATAATAAAAATTTATTGCACATGTAATGTACTGAAAACAAGTATAAATATGTACAATAAAACCCAATACCCATCCCACACATATAATAAAATCTAAGTCTTGCCAACTTGGGGATCCTCTTATACAATCCTGAAGGAAGGAGTTGCCAGACACCACCAATACAGATTATTTTCAATAGTCCATGCACGTCTCGGTAAGTGTATGTATACTGGGGCGGTCACCTCCTCCTCCTCCTCCTCACAAACCCTGGAGCAACTGATTCCTCCAAAACTATTCCAAGAAACAAGAGGGTATACCATTATTTTTCTTAATCTGGTACTGTCTCCTGGCATACTTTGGAGGAATCAAGGCACTCTAATGTACCATAATTGAATACTTCCTACAAACTGTGTCAAGAAACGAATGACCTTATACCATACTGAGGCAAGGTTTGTTTCCTGGGGCACTTCAAAGGAATCAGTAACCTCCAATATTATTCTCTGACAACATCACAAGTTCCTTTACTTTCTCTGACCTCTCACCTCCCACTCCACCTTCTGTCCCTCGACTCTCTATAGTCCCTCTCTCTCCACTCCACCTTCTGTCCCTCTCTCCTGCACTACCAGTCTTCCCACTCTGCCTTCTGTCCCCACTCTGCCTTTTGTCCCTCTCCCCTCCAGTACCTCACATCTTCTCAACCCACTTTTTGTCCCTCCCTCCAGTTCCTGTCACCTCTCCCTCCACCTCCTCTCCCTCCTCAATCCACCTGTCCTCCTCATTCCCCCTTCTGTCCCTCTCCCTTCCAATACCTCTCATCCCTTTCTCTTCACCCCATCTTCTGTCCCATTCTCCAATCCCTCACCCCTCCATTCCCCCCTCCATCACTTCTCACCTCACACTCCACTCCCTCACCCCTCCATTCCCCCCTCCATCACCTCTCACCCCACACTCCCCCCCCCAACCCCTCCTCCAGAATCCGTAACCTCTCACCTCTATCCCCCCCTATCACCCCCCCCCACCCAGTCACCCCCTACCGTGCCCCCAGTGTGACGTCATGGTATAGGGGTTGTTCTTAGTGGCAGATGTTGAATTTTATGGCTATTTATTTTGGGTGGAGCTGTCTGTCTGTCTATCTGTCTGTCTGTCTGTCTGTCTGTCTGTCTGTCTGTCTGTCTGTCTGTCTGTCTCTCTTGCTATCTGTTTCAGTAATTTTTATCTCTGTTTGTTAGCTTGTCTATATCTGTTTGTCTGTCTGTCTGTCTCTCTTTTTCTTTCTGTCGCATAATTTCTTTCTGTCTCTCTGTCAGTCTGTGTCTGTCTGTCTGTCTGTCTGCCTTTTTTTAACGGTTTACTATTCTTTCTTTTTTCTTTCTTTTTTCTTTCTTTTTTCTTTCTTTCTTTCTGTCCGTCGTCTTTCGTTCTCGTTACCCTGTGTGTATTAATGATAAGCTTTATTAAACCTTCCTCTACACTATTAATTACACCTAATGATGCTGTATTTAGTGCTTCCTTTGTTCATAATATCCCCTTGATTATTTCCTCTATTCCCTCCTCTCTCACGCAGCTTAGATCATTTATTAATTCACAGAGGTTTTGGTTTGAGTCTCTGTGGCATTTGTATAGTATTATCCATATCGTAACTTATGCATTTCTGGAGGTACCTGAACTCTCTATATCATAAAATCAGAAATCAATTAACATTATACTATTCTGGCAGTCAATGTGTGTATGTGCGTGTGTGTGTTTCAGATCGTGCAAATTCGCGCCTCTTATACGTACCTAAACTCTCGATTCCTTCCATGTCAAGATATCAGAGCAGAATGAATTAATGCCTCATCACCAAACACTAATAATTTCCCTGTATAATTATCTGGCTTTCTGTTCATCTCCCTTTATGTATTCTGTGTGTACGTATTGCTTGTTGTACTCTCCTTTCCTCAGCACAGTCTACCATTCATTTCTTGTGTGCGTGTATGTGTCTTCATTATTTTATTCTTATCTATGTAAGCACAACTCTTTTAATCTCACGTCCTTTCCTTATGTGTGTATTTATGGTGATTCACGGTTGTTTCTTTTTTGTTTATCACTCAGTCTTTCTCTATCAACTACTATTCACTCCTTCTCCAAGTACTTACCTATATTCTTTCCATTCAGCTGTGTTTTTCTCCTTTCACTCATTCCTCCTTCCACTAAATCATTCACTCGTTCTCTGTTCCCTCCCATACCATCCTTTCTCACAAATTAACTCCCTCTTTTTTCTCTCAGCCATCTTACCCTTCCATCCAACCAACCAATCAACCATTCATCCATTCATCCATCCATCTATCCAACCAACCAACCAACCCTTCTATCCATCTATCCAACCAACCAACCAATCGTCCATCCATCCATCCTACCAACCAACCAACCAACCAACCAACCATCCATCCATTCATCCACACATCCACCCATCTATCCAACCAACCAACCAACCAATCGTCCATCTGTCCAACCAAGCAACCAACCAAATCATCCAACCAAATCATCCATCTTTTCATTCATTCCTTCAACCCTCTAAATATCTTTCATTCCAAAAACTCGCCCTACCCTTCTAACCACATATAACCTATTCCCTTTCCCAGCATCTATAGCCAACCATCTCTCTTTCCTTCCCTCCCTCCCTCCCTCCCTGGCTCCGTATCCCCTTCTTCTTCTTTTTATCCCAGCTAAATCAATTTCGCCACCATAAAAGCGACCCATAAACTCGCCCTGACCTCTGGTGGTGAGATTTTACAACAGGTGCACTGGTGTTGTTGTCGGGAAGGGGGTCGTGAGGTGAACTGTGTGTGTGTGTGTGGGAGGGGGAGGGGTTAGAGGAAGGAGAGGAGGGGGATAGGTTGCGATAGGAGAAGTGGAGGGTTTGTAAGAAAGAATAGTTCGTGTGGTGAACTGTGTTGTGTGGGTGGGCGAGAAAGGGGATGAGAAGGGTGGGTGGGGGGCGAGGGAGGAGATACGATAGGAAAGGTGGAGGGACAAGGAATGGAAGAGGAGCGGTGGAGGGGTTAGCAGGAAGAATATACAGGGTGTGGAGAAATAGAGGAAGAACTAGAAAGGAGGGGTGGATAGGACAGGTGGAGGAGTTATGGCGAAGAATACTGGGTATGGAGAGGCAGAGGGTGAACTATAGAGAGGCGGGATGGGAGGGTGAGGAGGTACACTCTAGGACTAAAGTCGTGTCCGTTACCACCAGAGGGTCACTATAATCACATGGATTATATACAAGGTTTTTACACACACACACACACACACACACACACACACAAAATGGATCTCGTGGGAACTGCAGACAGACTCATGCTCCTCAGTCATAATTATATGGATGATGACAACTATACGCATACTGCACCACACACACACACACACACACACACACACACACACGCCAAGCGATTATACTGACCACTGGTGGCAGCGGACATGACCTCAGTCCTGGAATGTAATGAAATAAACGTCTGTGAAGGAATAAAATATTGGGAATAGGGATGAAGGAGGGAAATAAGAGGTAGGAAGGAGAGAAAAAGGCAGTGGGTACAATAAAGGGATAGAAAGGGGAATAGGAGGAGGAGGAGGAGGAGGAGGAGGAGGGGGAGGAGGAGGAGGAGGAGGAGTATAAAGAGTGATTAAGAGACGAGAAATTCTGCTGATATGTAGAGAATGTGAAAGGAAGAAGTGTAAGATATTGACAGGAATAGAGATATGGTCAGATCAAGAGAAAGAGCATTGGCGTGGAAGAAAGAGAAGATGGCGATGACGAGGAGATAACGAAAATAGAATAAAACTGGAGGAAAAAATGGGTAAATTTGCATATGAAGGAATGAATAAGAAATGAATGAGAAGGAATTGGTGGCATGAATGAGGGAGAGAAGATGGAGAAAGGAGGAATAGACTCAAGGAATAGGTAAAGAAGAGGAGTAGTGAGTATGGATCAAGGAGTAGGAGGAGGACAAAGAGTAGAGGAGGAGGAGGAGGAGGAGGAGGAGGAGGAGACAATGGCGTGGTGTGGAGAGAGAGAGAGAGGGAGGGAGGGATAGGAGAAAGAAGGGAGAGAGGGTCGTGAGGGGTCAGGGAGCGAGAAATGAATTAGGGAGGGGTGTGAGCAGAAGGTCAGCAGGGGGTCAGCAGGGATCATGATAAAGGAGAGGACCAAGAGAATCAAAGAGTAGGAGGATAGAGAGGGTGGGAGGAGGAGTAGGATGAGAGAGAAACAGAGAGTAGGAGGGGAGGGGGGAAAAGGAAAAGGAGGAGAGAAAATCAGAGAGTAGGATGGTGAGGTGGGAGTAGGAAGAGGATGAGAGAGAAACAGAGATTAGGATGGTGAGATGGAAGAAGGAGGAGGAGGGGAAGGATGAGAGAGAAACAGAGGGTAGGATGGGGAGGTGGGAGAAGGAGGAGGAGAGGAAGGATGAGAGAAAAACAGAGATTAGGATGGGGAGACTGGAGGAGGAGGAGGAGGAAGAGAGGACGGAGAGAATAGAAGGTGGAGGGGGTAGGGGGTAGGATAAGAGAGAATTAAAGTAGGAGGAGGTGTGGGGCAGGGGTAGGATGAGAGAGAACCAGAGTGTAGGAGAGGATAGGAAGGGGAACACAGTCCAGTAATGTTGTCCCAGATTTCTACCTGGTACAGTTATGTTCATTGTTATTCTTCTCTCTCTCTCTCTCTCTCTCTCTCTCTCTCTCTCTCTCTCTCTCTTGCTGGGTTCGGAATCATATGTTTATACTTTTGTTTCATATTCCTCTTAGTACTGAAAGGGCTACATGTACACTCACTGTCAGAAGTTGTGTCCGTTGCCACCAGAGGTCACTGTAATCACATGGTTTGTTCGTCGATTTTTTTTTTAAAGACTCGTGGGAACTCTAGACAGGATAATTGAGCATAATGTTCACAAGTTTAGTGTTGCCAGCTGTGTAGTATAGTAATTTTGATGTGCACAAAGATGATGTAAGCGAACATTTGACAACTTCCATGGTAACCGAATATTCGCTGCAGAAAGTGTAGAGGAGAGGAGAGGAGGGGAAAATTGAATGGGGAGAAAACTGGACGAATATAACAATAAAAGCTATTCGTTTTTCACAATATATCTATAGAAAATACTTACTCTTTCAATATACCTGTTATTCCTGCTCTATTATTAATTATATACTTTCCTCTTATACACTTGTTACGTGCTTATTGCCCATCCATTTTATTCACTCGTCCTACAAGGTCTTTCAGGCCTAGGGTGTTCTTCTCTCATACTCAAATCAATATTTTCTTGACTCTACTCTTCACAACCCTCCTATACCCACCCCTCCCTCTGACGCCCGTCCTATCCCCACCCCTCCTACCCCCACCCCTCCCTCTGACACCCCTCCTATAAATACCCCTCCCCACCCCTCCCTCTTACTCCTCTTCCATCTTTCCTACTCTACCCTCCCCTCCCCTCCCTCTTGCTCTCCTTCATCGCCGGTCCTCTCTCCCCACCTTTGCCCCCTCACATCCACCCCCACTCTCCACTATTCCCTCCTACCTCTCCACTCCTTGTCACAGATTCGACGTTTTGTATTCAGACGTGATATTAATATGTTCGGTACCCACTGACAGTAATGCCAGAAGATGTTGCATATTGAATACTCCTTATAAAATTATGACGCACCCGGAGACTAAATCATTAAAGCACAAAATATCATACACGCCACATGTGCATCTTAAGAGCCTGAGAGTTAAGCAACGTAAATAGTGGTATTATTAATGGAAGGAATAATTAAGTGTTGAAGGATAATGAGTTCAGTACACTATTAAGAAAGGATGGTGGTAATGGGAGACTGTAATAAAAATCAAGTGAGGAGAAGTGGATGAATGGAGAAAATGAGTATATGAATTAATACGGTGGAAATATTTCATGGTGGAAACGACATTAACAGAGAGACAAGTGGCAACTGGGGGAGGGGGGGGGAGAAGTCCGTCAGTAAGAGAAAGATGCCAATTAGTTTAAATATCGTCTAATTTGTAAATCGCCTTTTGAAACCATAATTATCGTCCTCATCATATTATTGTATAGTTCCTCTCACTCTATACTAAAGGCATTATAAACACCTGTACACGTTAATCATATCTGTATTAACATTATACCTCTTGGATATAATAGACTTGTTTGTTCAGGCACCTGCAACACCCACGTGGCTGTTCCTATAGGAAGTATGTGCCTATCCTTCTCAACTCACCGTGACAACCAATCAAAATTCTTCCTTGGGCGATTCCTGCATTATTATTGGTTTAATTTGTGGTTAATGTTGTGTGATGTAGTATTCCGTGATGTTGATGGAGAGACAATCTGCCTCTCCTGCCTCTTTGTATGTCAGTGTGTGAGTGATTGTGTCAGGGTGAGGAGTGAACATTGGTGTTTATAATAACTTTGCTGTTTGAAGAGGATTGATGACGGTATTCTAAGTCATAGTGATTCCTAGAGTTATTTCCTTCATCTGGTGGTGAGTACAATAACTACCAAAGTTTACAGTATTAATGCTTCAAAATTACGAGAGGAATAATATACCGTACTGTAGAGCCTATATGATTTTCTTCTGTCTATAAGAGAAATTAACTTGTATGAATGTGCTGAATTTTGTCATAAATCAATGTGCCGCACTGAAAATCAATATTGTATGTCTATTTATACAAACAATTAAGATAAATATATGTTGTTAATTAACATGTCAGTAAAACAACTAGTGTCCCTTTATAAGAAATGCAGGTGGAATGGTTAAATGTTTTTTTCGTGGATGCTGAGTTAATTTATGTTTTCATTGGAGAAGAGCTCACATTATGCAGGATTGGTTGACCATTACAGATATCCTGATAACATAACATTCAGTACTGTAGGTTACATTAGTCCTCCTGCTCTTTTATAGATTATAACCCAGTAAAATTATTTCATTATCAATAGTATTCTGGGACCTCAGCCAATCAACCCCTTTCTTCTCTTCAGCTGTCCCTCCTTTCTTTCTTTATCATTCGTGTTTGCACTTCCTCCTCTCTGTTTCCTTCAGTCTGTTGATAGCCTACTGTATATACACGGTCATTTTCGACTATAACAGTCTTCTTTTTTCTCCTTTACGCATTATTAAATTCACATTAGTAAATTTTCTCTAACACATCTATAATTACGGATTCATTACATAATCTAATATTACTTCTACTCGTTTCAATATATCTTTTACTAATTCCAATATTACTGAATCTTCTACAATTTGGTTCGTGCCTCATATGACGTCATAAGGTTCTCATGTAGCCGGCCTGTCATTGGTTATGGATGGGGAGGCCTGGACCAATGGCAGGGAAGGAAGTATAGAAAGGCAGGATGATGGAGCGGCCACCAGTGAGTTCCTCCAGGAAATTTGGCTGTGGAGAGAGAGAGAGAGAGAGAGAGAGAGTGTGTGAAATTGGGTATGGAGGAAGATAAATTTGGATAGGAAGGAGAGGTTGAATGGAAGAGATGGGAAAGAGTTCGGCTATGAAAGAGCATGAGTGTGGAGGATTTGAGAGAGAGAGCAAGCGAGAGAGGTGTAGGAAATGGAAGAGACTGATGAGAGAACAGAGGAGAGAAATAGTTAGATTTACAAGACAAATGTAAACGAAGATAATATTTGGAATGGAGTGAGAGCCTAGGGAAAGAATGCATAAGCAAAACACGGGAGGCTGAAAAGGAGATAACATATAGAGGAGTTGACAAGGAAGGGGTGGTTGTAAATAAATTATGAAAAATAAAAGGGAGATAGAGGTGAATAGTAGCGAACATTGGGAAGGTGGGAGAAATGGAGAAAAAGGGGAAATGAAAGAAGGACAAACGAGAGGGGGAGATGAAGGAAGGACAAACGAGAGGGGGAGATGAAGGAAGGACAAACGAGAGGGGGAGATGAAGGAAGGGCGAACGAGAGGGGGAGATGAAGGAAGGATAAACGAGAGGGGGAGATGAAGGAAGGGCGAACGAGACATTAGGACGAGGAAATTGGAAGGAGGTGTTGATGAAGATAATTAAGGGTTTGACGTGAAAGGTTGAGGTGGAGGTTAGAACAGGGAGGCGGTGGAGAAGTGGATGGTAGAGGTGGGGAGGGGAGAAGGGAGAGTATGATGAGGTGGAAGGAAAAGGTGGGGAGGGAGAGGGTGATGGAGTGGTTGGACGGGTGGGAATGTAATAACTGTTGATCGTTATTGCACATTAGTATACGAGAAGGAAAGTAATGGACAGTACAGGACCTGGGTGAAGTTAATGGTGATCTATTATCGAAACTACTGATCAAACCTTCTTTTAATGGTTGAGGAGAATCGAGCCACGGGTTGCCTACTTCCCATCTATTGTGAAACTTTGAGTTAAATTGCTTCAGTACTTTTAGAGATAATGCGCAAACACACAAACACGGACACAAACAAACAAACCCAAATGCAGTACCCTTACCACGCCCCCCTCCCCTCCTAAAAAGAGGGTACTAAAAAGAAGAATAAACGCAAGGAGGCGGGATAAAGGGAGGTAAGGAGGGGGGTAAGGTTGAGTCACCCACCTTGGCAGAGTCATAAAAGAGAATCTGTTGATGCCTTCACTCCTGTCCACTCTATCCCAGTCCTTCACTATATCACTATCCCTTCTCGGCTACATAAATACTCCCTCATTCTCCCACTCATCCTTCCATCTTCCACTCTGTTCATCTATGTATCTATCTATCCATCATTTTATCTATCTGCTAATCCATCCATATATATATATATATATATATATATATATATATATATATATATATATATATATATATATATATATATATATATATATATATATAAATATATACAGGGTGTATCGCGAGGTATATCATTAAATTACACCAGAGATATAAAATAAATTTTTGAGTATATTTTGTTGTATAAAGTATGGTGTGTGTGATCTCAGTAAAGTACAATGAATACTGATAAAAACTATTTTAACTTGTGTTGTCAAATGGCGGTGAGCGTCGGAGGGAGTGGTAGCCTAATATGTTTTTCGGACCAAAGAAGCCTTATTTATTTCATCTTAATAAGTTTTATCATGATTGCAATATTTATGTGATGTTCTATAACGTACATTGAATCATATTTTCAATGCAGAGGGATAATACCAGGCCTGTATAAGAAAAAAATCCGTGAAATGTAGGGAAATGCTAAGACTTGCAGCTGGCGTTATATCGGGTAAAGTTTACCTAACCTCCAAAAGATATTAATCATATTTCGTCGAATATTATTAATAGGGGCCTGGTATTATCCCTCTGCATTGAAAATATGATTCAATGTACGTTATAGAACATCACATAAATATTGCAATCATGATAAAACTTATTAAGATGAAATAAATAAGGCTTCTTTGGTCCGAAAAACATATTAGGCTTCCACTCCCTCCGACGCTCACCGCCATTTGACAACACAAGTTAAAATAGTTTTTATCAGTATTCATTGTACTTTACTGAGATCACACACACCATACTTTATACAACAAAATATACTCAAAATTTTATTTTATATCTCTGGTGTAATTTATTGATATACCTCGCGATACACCCTGTATATCCATCCATCCTTTTATCTCTCTGCAAATCCATCCATCCATCCATCTATCTATCTATCCATTTAGTCATCCATCTACTGTATTTATCTATGTATCAGTCTATCGAACCATTTATCTCCCGCTGCCATCATAACCATGCCGTCCCATTCCTTCCTGACCAGCATGCCCTTCCCTTCTCCTTCCCTTCCCCATACGACACATATTTGCCATCACTTCCTCATTCTCGTCTTCTCACTATTGGTTTCTTTGTGATTTATGCTCTATTATGCATTATGCTTTATTGAAGTATATTATTATGCTGTTATTCTTTATGTTATATTTTATGCTGTGCTATGGTTATTTCTGCCCTCACTTCAACAGCTCCATCATATCCATCCACCTTTTGGTTTCTTTATGCTCTACTTTTTGACATTTTATTATTTATTGAAAGGTGAGAACTAAAGGCAAGAAGCCCACTTTAATGTCACTACCTGCGAAATGAAAAATAGAGTGAATGTGGTCCAAAATCATACTCAATTTCGTTTAATTAAAAGGAGACCAAGTTGGAGTACAGGGTAATGAGGGATGAAGGTGTAGTGTTCCAGAGTTGCATTTCCGTTTCATAATGTATCGTGTTGCAGCTGTATATATATATATATATATTATTTTTTTCAATCCAATTAAATATTTCTTTTATAATATCTTACCCAGCCGTCCTCACCATCTGTCAAATCTCCTGCTACATCATATTTTCCTCTTTCTTCTTTCCCTTCCCAGCATGAGTTCTTTCCCAGAGTCTCAGTTCCTTGATTCTATTCAGTCCTAATTGGCCCCTCCTTCCCTCAGCTCTCCTCTTTCGTCATTTCATCAGATTCTGTTTCCCTGTTTCTCATTTTATATTTTGCTCAAACGTTGCCCTTTCTTTTATTCCTCTCAATTGTTTAATTTTACCATTTCTTCTCATGTCGTTTTCCTCGTATGTTGTTTATTTTCTTTTAATTAACGTAGCACAGTCTTTGCTCGGGTACTTATCATCTTTATTCAAATTATATCTTGACCTTATCACATCCCAGTTTTACTTTCTATTCGTTCTTCTCTGCTTTTTTCACTCCTATCCAAAGCGTACACACACACACACACACACACACACACACACACACACACACACACACACTCTAACTTCTAGTGTCCTGTGGTGTTCGGCGGGAGTGGCAAAAAATGAACCACTGATTAGAAATTGTGAACCTTTAATAACCCTTAAAAAATATATATATATTTGGCAACTTGTAAACACTTTCCTTTAGATAACGCTAAGACGATATATAATGAGGGGGATGGGAGATGATCAGCCTTAGCGTGCCAAGTTATTTCCAGTATTTGTTCATAATTATACAAAATGAAGATGAAATATAAGTGGTTCTGAGCGTAAACTTTCACACCGTTAAAGACAATACAAACAACAGACGACACACCCATTTCCCTTCTGTGTGTCCTCTGTCATGTGTGTGTGTGTGTGTGTCGCCTGTGTGTGGTGAAAACGGCGAGAATATTTACGGTCAGAAGCAGTCTCCTTTCATCTTTAAATAAATAGAAAGTGTTAAAGTGATGTTTTAAAATGTATTGTGCTAAAATATGTATAGATGCGTCGTTTACTTCCCTTCCTTCCTTCAGCTTGTTTCCTTTTGGTTCTCCCCTTCACTCCCCTATTCGTTTCCTTCCTTTTTTTCTCTTCATTCCCTCTTTCATATCCACCCCTCTTCTCCCCTCCTTTGCCCTCCTCTCTCTCTCTTCCTCTCGTTAGTACCTCAAACTTGGCTTCATTTTACCCTTCATTTCTACCCCCGCCCCTCCCTTCCCACTCACCCTCTCCCCTTTCCTCCCTCCCCATTCCTCCTCCCCCTCCCCATTCCTCCTCCCCCTCCCCATTCCTCCTCCCCCTCCCCATTCCTCCCTCCGTCTTCCCACTCCTCCTACCCACCACTACTCACCCCCTACTCACTCACATCCTCTCCCCCTCCTCCCTGCCCTACTCCTCCCTGCCCCACTCCTCCTTCTCCCCTCCCGGGCCATATAGGGCAGTTTGACCCCCCCCCTCCCCCCTCTTAATCACCCAACCGCCATTCCCTCGTTAACTCCCCGTGGCTGTGATTGTGTCCTCCACCCTCAAATTCTTCCTCCACCCTCCAATTCTTCCTCCACCTCCTCCTCCACCCTCCAATTCTTCCTCCTCCTCCACCTCCTCCACCCTCAAATTCTTCCTCCTCCACCCTCAAATTCTTCCTCCTCCTCCACCCTCAAATTCTTCCTCCTCCTCCACCCTCAAATTCTTCCTCCTCCACTTCCTCCACTCTGATCAAGTTCTTCCTCTAACTTAATTTTCCTCCACCCTAATCTTTCTCCACCTCCTCCACATCGATCTTCCTTCTCCTCTCCTCCACCCCTACCTTCTCCTCTCTTTCTCCTCCTTCACCCTGATCATCATTTTCCTCCTCTTCCTCCTCCTTTTTATCATGGTGTCTCTTTCATCTCGTCTACGATTAATTCTCCTTGTTATCTCCCTCAGTCTTCCTCCTCCCTTCTCCCTTTCTCTCGCTCTCTCTCTGGTTCTATCTTCCAGTCCCTCCTGTCTTTCATTTTCTGTAATAAAGTAATAATAATAATAATAATAATAATAATAATAATAATAATAATAATAATAACAGCACCCATCATATCTTTTTTGCATTATAATTTTTTACCCTCGATACACTTTAAAATATCCGTACAGGGAGGTCATATGATTTACAAAGTGAACACACCCGCCGCTGTTGTCCTCGTCAGGGCTGGCTGGTAGGCGTGTATGTGGTCGAGTAGCCATATATAGCAATAGATTATTTATATAGAGAGAGTCGGGGGAAATATTAGACAGAGAAACCATAATAATAATAATATTTTGCAATCAAGTGAAGAGAATGGGGTAAGTGGCATTGATCTTGTTACTCTTATTACGAAATACAACTGTGAGAAGAAAGGAATTGGAAAGTGGAAAGAGAAACAGGAAACGAAAGGAAGACGAATGAAGGTGAGGAGATGAAAGAGTAAGGAGATGAATGTGACAGTGGATTAATTAATGAGACAAGGATAAATTTTATTGGAAAGAAAATTGGGAAGAGAAAGCGCCCTTCTGCAACCTCAGTGGGCTTTACATACGATCGAAACAAAAAACGGCATTTTAGGAAGTATAAATAAAATTCTTGTCTGTTAATTATTTTTGCACATGAGTTATACAGAATCAGTCGCCACCAATTTACACACCAAACTCCCCTCAAGTGCTTTTTTTTTCTCTCTCTCTCTTCACATTGTAGGTCACCGATTCCTACAGTCCTTGCCATGAAACAGCCAATATTAAGTAAATGAAAGTGGACTGTTTCTCGGAATAGTTTAAAGGAATCAGCAGCCACCAATACACTCACTACTGAAGCATTTAACTGCCTTTAATTAGTGGACCATGGACTGTTGCTTCCTCACCATCTCGGCTGCTGTTTTTACCGCCTCTCTTCAGCCAAGGTCCACATGGTTTGACTTCAGATTTTGAGGTTACGTTAGGTTAGTTTCGGGAAGGTTAGTTTAGGTTAGGTTAGGTTAGGTTAGGTTAGATCAGGTTAGGTTAGGTTAGGTTAGGTTAGATCAGGTTAGGTTAGGTTAGATCAGGTTATGTCAGGGCAGGTTAGGTTAGGTTAGGTTAGGTATAGTAGTTTCATTTTCCCTCTTCTCCTAACATTGATTTTTTTTTTCGGGTAATTTTTTCTACATTACTAGAGTTTTTAATCTCTTTCCCTTTGTTTATAGAAGAATAAGTAAAATTATATTGTATTTCCTTGAAGATCTTATTTCTTCATTTTTTTCTTACTTTTTTTTTTTGCAAAACTCTTTATTTATATTTTACTCTCCTCAAATCGTCTATTTTTCTCTTTTCCTTTCTTTTTTTCTTTTCTTTACTCTTCTCGTCGTTTTTCCCCATGATTTTACTTATAATTTCTATGTTCCCTTTCTCTTTTTCTTTTGTTTTCTTTCTATCCCGTGCTGCGCAATTCATTATCTCTCTTTTCCTCTGTCTTGTCCCCTGCTCTCTCTCTCTCTCTCTCTCTCTCTCTTCCCTTTTGTTCTCTCGTTATCCTCGCCACCAATTACCACTCGATCAGCTCCCTTTATATTTCAACGCAATTAACTTGAAAATCGCTCAGGCACGCAACCCGACAAAGAAAATAAAAAGGACCACTTTCGTATTTTGGTAAAATTTCTGAAGATTTATACCACTGGGGATTTATTATTTTGTTCACAGAGTGACAAGGAAATAATCATCAGTTCTTACGTAAATTTGGTTCAAACTCAGATACCATATATATATATATATACCGAGGAAAAAGTAAAAAAAAAAAACATGTGTAATGCTGGTAGTATTAGTGGTAGCTGTGGTATAGCAATGTAGGGTATATATATAAATTTATGTCGAAGGTGAAGGTGTTGGTGGTGAGAATGTGGAATGAAGGAGGAAGTGTGTGGGGGGAAGGGGATGAGTGAACGTTGAAGTAGTGATAGGTGAAGTGTGTGTGATGGTGGTGAGAGTGTGGGGTGAAGGAGGAAGCGCTAAAATGAGGGTAAGTTGGTAGTTGTGACAACATGAAGTAAAATGTGTACAAACAGGCAATGGTAGTGATGGTATAGTGGATGCAGTCGAGGCCGTTTGATGTAAAAAGTATTGGACAGAAAGATGACACTACTCTTAACTTTAATTGTTTAATAACAATTCATTATTGCTAAACTTAACCCATTCAAGACGGAAGATGTTAACACAAGAAGACAAGCCATCCTCTGCTGCAATAATATTTCAGTAATACTATGTAATTTTGATTACGTGCAAGACATACTTTTACAGTCATATTCTTAAGATATATTATTAAGCTTTAGGCGTTGATGAATGATATACACAAGCTAATGAATTCAGGGTCAGTCTCATTTCAGCAAATTGGAGATATACTAATCTTCCAACCTGTGCTACAAAACAGAACACCCCAGGCACTCCTATAGTAATACACTTTGTTTCTTTCCATACTTTAGAGAAACAAAAAGCCCTTCAGGTAGCAGAAAATAACATGATAGTGAGAGGGTCAATAATCACAGCTTTAAGATAGATAAATAGGAATTATATATTACACTCGACTGTACACACGGGTTTGTAATAATTATGACGACGATGAAATATTAAGAAAAGATAATAACAATGGTGAATGACAGAGAAAGGAAATAAAGGAGAGCCTGAGGGACGGAGGGGAAGAGGAAGGGAAGGGACAAAGAAAGGGAGAAAGTTGATAAATGAGTGCATGAGAAAATGAAAAAAAAGGAAGCCAAGCGAAATGCGGAGGAAGGATGAAAGAAGAAGGAAATAGAAGGAGAATGGAGGCGGAATGAAAATGGTGAAAGGAGAAGGAGGTGGAAGATGAGGACGGAAAAAGTGTAACAAAAGCGAAGAAGAAAATGAGAAGGAAAGGAAACAGAAGCAAGAATAATTTACAAAGGTACACATGTCGCAAAGGAGAGAGAGAGAGAGAGAGAGAGAGAGAGAGAGAGAGAGAGATAGGCCTAATAAGTGAAGAATTTGAGAGCTAGCGAAATGAACATATGGATTACTCTCTTCCTCCCCTCCCCCTCTCCTTCTCTCCCCCCACTCCTTCTCTCCCCCACTCCTTCTCTCCCCCCACTCCTTCTCTCCCCCACTCCTTCTCTCCCCCCACTCCTCTCCCCCTACTCCTTCTCTCCCTCCTTCTCCCTCCTTCCCCCCTCTTCTCTCCCCCCTCCTCTTCTCTCCCTCCTCTCCTTCTCTCCCCCCTCTCCTTCTCTCCCCCTCTCCTTCTCTCCCCCCACTCCTTCTCTCCCCCTACTCCTTCTCTCCCCCTCTCCTTCTCTCCCCCTCTCCTTCTCTCCCCCCACTCCTTCTCTCCCCCTACTCCTTCTCTCCCCCTCTCCTTCTCATCCTTTCCCTCCTTCCCCCCCTCCCTTCTTCCTTTCTCTCCTCCCTTTCCCTACCTCCCTGTCCATCTTCCACTTTATCCCTTCCATCGCTATCTCCATCTCTTTTCCTAATCCTCTCTTCCATGCCTCCCCCTTTTATCAGTCTTTCCTTCCTCCCTCTGTCCTCCTCCTTTTTCAGCCATTCTTACTCCTTCGTACACATAACCATCTTTCTGTCTCTTCATCCATCCATCCATCCATCCACTCATCCACCATCCAGCCACCCAACCAACCAACCAAACTATCCCCATCCACTCTCATTTATACATCTATCCTAACATCCATCACTCCATCCTCCCTCTCACATTGTCACCTATCCATCCATCCATCAATCCATCCATCCACCCCCCACTCACCCCAACACCACCACCGCTCCATCCGTCGCTTTCCAGATCTCCCAAAAACCAATCTAACTTGATCCAGAACTTCAATGGATATTCTCAGATAAATGTCCAACCCAGACCCTCCAACACCTTTCCTACTTCCCCTCCTCTCTCTCTCTCTCTCTCTCTCTCTCTCTCTCTCTCTCTCTCTGTGTGTGTGTGTGTGTGTGTGTGTGTGTGTGTGTGTTCTTTTAATCATTCCACAATTTCATTTCTTCTTTTCCCTTCGTTTTTCGTTAATTCATTCTTGTCTTCCTCTTCTATTTCTTCCTCCTTTCTTTTTCTTTCTTCCCTTTCGCTGTTTTTTCTTTCCTTAAGTAATTTCTTTTATTAGGGTACTTTCTCTCTTTCTCCTTATGTCTTTTCCCTTTATTCCGTTTCTCGTTCTGTTTCCTTTCATTCCCCTCTTTTCTTTTATCCATCATTCCTTCCTCCCATCTTTCTTTTTAATCCTTCCTCTATCTTTCCTCTCCTTCCTTCTTCCCGTCCCCTTTATTTTTGTCCCTCCATCCTTTCTTTCTTACATATATCCTTCTTCCATCCTTTTTCCTATACCCACCTTCTCATTTCCCCTTCTCTCCTCCCACCCTGTCACTTCCACATCTCTCCCTCTCATTTCCACTTCCCCCCCCCCCATTTCCATCTCTCCCTCTCATTTCCACTTCTCCCCCCCCCCCATTTCCATCTCTCCCCCCCCCCATTTCCATCTCTCCCCCCCCCCCATTTCCATCTCTCCCCCCCCCCATTTCCACTTCTCTCCTCTCCTCCCTCCCTGTCATTTCCACTTCTCTCCATCTCTCCCCCCATTTCCACTTCTCTCCTCTCCTCCCTCCCTGTCATTTCCACTTCTCTCCACATCTCCCTCTCATTTCCACTTCTCTCCTCTCATCTCATCCCACGTCACTTCCATTGCCCTACTCCATTTCTTCCCTCCTTGACCCACTTCTCTCCACACTTCAGTTCTGGGTCCCTCGATTTTTCTCCTGTCTCCCATATCTTCTCTCCTTCCCTCCTCTTCCTTCTCTCCTTCCCTCTCTCCCCCCTCTCCTTCCCTCTCTCCCTCCCTTTCTCCCTTCCCTTTCCTTCACTCTCCCTCGCTTTCCTTCACTCTCTCCCTCCCTTTCCTTCACTCTCTCCCTCCCTTTCCTTCACTCTCTTCCTCCCTTTCCTTCACTCTCTCCTTCCCTTTCCTTCACTCTCTCCCTCTCTTTCCTTCACTCTCTCCCTCCCTTTCCTTCACTCTCTCCCTCCCTATCCTTCACTCTCTCCCTCTCTTTCCTTCACTTTTTCTGTCTTCCTCACCCGTTTGTCTTTCTTTCTGTCTCCCCGTCTCTGTTTCCTTCATTCCCTAATTCTCACACCCTTATCCTTACTTCTTACATTTTTTCTTTTCTTGCTTCTTTCTCGTTATCTAACTTTCCCTCGCGCCTCGTCTTCTCAGTTCCTTTATTTCCTTACTTCTCCCCTCCTTCCTAATCCTACTTTCCTACCTCCCTTTCCGGTCCATCCCTCATTCTTTCCCCCTCCATTCCTCCCTCAATCTTTCTCCCTCCCTCCCTCCCTCCCTGTCTCCTTCCCCATTTCTCCCTCCCTCACTCTTTCCCTATCCCTCCCTCAATCTTTCTCCCTCCCTCCCTGTCTCCTTCCCCATCCCTCCCTGTCTCTTTCCCCATCCCTCCCTCACTCTTTCCCCATCCCTCCCTCACTCTTTCCCCATCCCTCCCTCACTCTTTCCCCATCCCTCCCTCACTCTTTCCACATCCCTCCCTCACTCTTTCCCCATCCCTCCCTCACTCTTTCCACATCCCTCCCTCACTCTTTCCCCCTCCCTCCCTCACTCTTTCCCCCTCCCTCCCTCACTCTTTCCCCCTCCCTCCCTCACTCTTTCCCCCTCCCTCCCTCACTCTTTCTCCCTCCATCTCTGTCTCCTTCTTCCTCCCACACACCACTCTCCTCCCTCCCTCCCTCCCACACACCACCCAGCCCCTCCAAAACTTTACTTCCCTTTCAAAAGTCGTTCACTCAGTCCAAATTCGCGTATCGCCTTTCGCTCGCTTTCCCTCTAATTGTTTTTCTTTGCAATCTCTTCAATGTCGCATTTTTCACCATTTTCTTCAGTTCTACTTCTTTAGTACTCGTATTTTGGACTATTCCGCTTTTCCTTTCATTTTTTGACTTCTTATGGATTTTTATTTTACTCCTGCGTATCAATTATTTTGCTTTTTGTTACTTTTTGGTCAATTTTTTTTTAGTATTTTCATAGTAAATAACCTTTACATTATTGTTTGTGTGGGTTTTCTTTTCATTTTTTTCCAGGCGTTACATTTTAACTGTTTCTCGGCCTTCCGTAAGTTGTTTTAGTTTACTTGATTTTTTCTCTCCTTTCGTTTCCTTAATACCGTTGTTATCCTTACATTCTTTTCTTTTCATTACCGTATCCCCCATAAACATAGAAAGTAAAGCAAAATTATTCATATAGCCGACTGCCATCATCTATTACTTTGGTTATAGGTTAGGTTAGCACATACTTTGGTTATTTTCTCTTTCACTCTTCTCTAACATACTGCTCTTTTTTTTTGTACCCTTTGATCTTTGCTGTTATTCTTTTTAATCCATTAATTTCTATCTCTCTTAATATTTACATCATCATCTTCTCATTCATCACTCTTTCGTTCTTCCTCTATTCATTTTCTGAGCTGTTTTTTTTTATTCTTCTTTCTCCTGTCTCTGTAACTTGTCTCGCAC
>JAWQEG010005237.1:0-5000 GCA_033782935.1 Petrolisthes cinctipes
TGTTGTTGTATGATTATATTTTGATATGATATCTTGGTAATAAAAATCAACACGTGTATGATTTTGCACCACCTCATAATAATAATAATTGTGGGGGTTGAGTTGACGTAAGGTGTTGTATGATTATATTTTGATATGATATCTTGGTAATAAAGAACAACACGTGTATAATTTTTGCAGCACCTCATGATAATAATTGAGGGGATTGAGTTGACGTAAGGTGTTGTTGTATGAATATATTTTGATATGATACTGATTTATTTGCACGATGGAAGGAAAGTGTTGGTGGATATTTGATTGTGGCTGTACATCAAGGTGATACATTGGAGTGCCCTTGATTCCTCCAAAGTATGCCAGGAACAGGCCCAAGTTAACAATAATAATGGTGTTCTGTTGCTTGGAATAGTTTGGAGGATTCAACTGTTACTCCAGATTTACCAACACAAAACGTCCCCTTTAATGTATATAGTGTATTTTAAAGTATATAGTATATTATTTTATAGTAGGTCTGTCACTGTTTCAAATGTCCCCTATGTATTCCTCTGTATAGTTTGGTCACTCATTGTCTAGCTGAGAAGTTGTATAATTGTTATTTTTTATACTCGTCGTAAAAAAAGTTGTACTGTTATTTTTTTTTCTTACTGTACATACATTAATTTTAGGTAGGTAGGTACTGTTGGCTGGTCTCTCTGTTAATTATTAAGTTATGTTGTTGTTATTTCTTATTACTGTACAGCCACAATCAAATATCCACCAACACTTTCCTTCCATCGTAGTAAATATCTTGGTAATAAAGAACAACACGTGTATGATTTTGCAGCACCTCATAATAATAATAATTGAGGGGTTGAGTTGACATAAGGTGTTGTTGTATGATTATATTTTGATATGATACTGATTTATTTGCAGGATGGAAGGAAAGTGTTGGTAGTTATTTGATTGTGGCTGTACATACATTAATTTTAGGTAGGTCTCTGTTAATTAAGTTGTGTTGTTGTTATTTTTTATACCGGTACTAGTCGTAAAAATTGTATTGTTGATATTTCTTCTTACCGTTCATACATATATTTTAGGTCAGTCGTTGAGTAAAGTTGATCATTATTATTCTTGTTACCGTACATACATACATTAATTTTAGGTCAGTCGTTCAGTAATGTTGATTGATATTAATTTTTGTTACCGTACATACATTACTTTTAGGTAGGTACTGTTGGTGTGATCTCCGATTATATAAGTATAGTGGGTCGGTTTTTAGGGTCTGTGTGTGTGTGTGTCTGTGTGTATAATGTAGTGTGTCTGTGTTTATAATGTAGTGTGTCTGTGTGTATAATGTAGCGTGTCTTGTGTGTGTGTGTGTGTGTGTATAAGGTAGTGGGTCTGTGTGTATAATATTTATGGTGTACTCTGTGTGTGTGTGTGTGTATAATGTAGTGTGTCGTGTGTGTGTGTGTCTGTGTGTATAATGTAGTGTGTCTGTATGTATGTGTGTCTGTGTTTGGGTCTGTGTATGTGTGTGTGTATAATGTAGTGTGTCTGTGTATGTGTGTATATGTGTGTGTATGTATGTGTGTATAATGTAGTGGTGTCTATGTATGTCGTGTGTGTGTTGTGTGTGTATAATGTAGTGGGTCTGTGTGTGTGTCTGTGTGTATAATGTAGTGTGTCTATGTGTGTGTGTGTGTCTGTGTGTATAATGTAGTGTGTCTAACTCTGTGTGTGTGTCTGTGTTTGGGTCTGTGTATAATGTAGTGTGTCCTATGTGTGCATGTATGTGTGTGTATGTGTGTATATGTGTATGTGTGTGTGTATAATGTATGTGTGTGTGTGTGTATGTATGTGTGTATCTGTGTGTATATTATGTAGTGTGTCCTGTGTATGTGTGTGTGTGCATGTATGTGTGTGTGTGTGTATATATGTGTGTATGTGTGTTTGGTCTAGTTGTCTGCTGCTGTGCTTCACGTCACGTCATGTTACGCCTTTCTGCCCTCCTTGCGGAAGTAGAGAGAGTTAACGGCTCTCACTAGTCACTCTCACACACAACACACACACACACTCACACTCACTTTTCACTCACTCTCCTTTACTCTTCTTTACTTTCTCCTCTTTCCTTTCCCACCTTTCTCTCTTCCTCTCTTTCCTTTCTCCTCTTTCCTCCTCATCTTTACTCTCCTCTTTACTCTCCTATTTTTCTCTCTTCCTCCTCCTTCCCTTTCTCTCTCCTCCTCCTTCCTTTCTATCTTCCTCTCTTTCCTCCCCCACCTTTCTCTCTTCTCTTCTTTCCTATCTCCCCTTTTCACTTCCTCCTTCTTTTCCCTTACTCTCCTTTACTTCTCTTTCCTTTATTCTCTTTCCTTTCTCTCTTCCTCTCTTTCCTTTTCTGCTCTTTCCACTTCTTTTCTTTCACTTCCTCCTTCTTTTCCCTCACTCTCCTTTACTCTTCTTTCCCTCCTCTTCTTCCCTTTCCGTTCTTTCTTTTCCGTCCTTCTCTTTCCTCTCCTTTCTCTTTCATTTCTCCTCTTTTCCCTCATAGGTATTGTGGTAACTCGTGTGTGTGTGTGTGTGTTTGTGTGTGTAAGGTAGCATCATGTGTGTGTATGAGTGTGTAAAGTAGCATCATTTTGTGTGTGTGTATGTGTGTAAAGTAGCATCAATATGTGTATGTGTGTGTATATATATGTAAATAGACTAGACTTTAAAATTAGTCCTCCACCTACACGAATCATCACCTCCTTACTTTACCTTCCACACACACACACATGTTACAAGCTGGCAACCTCTACTAGACCACCAGACAACAACAACAACACCAACTCACTCCTTCCTTCCTTCCTTCCTTCCCCTCTCTCTCCCCAACCACACCACCACCACCACCATCCCTCACCTATATAAAGCGGTCAAGTCCAACTCACGGCGTCATTGCTAGACAGGAGAGGGTAGGGTATACATGTATGGTGAGTGTGAGATGAACTAAAACGTAAGAGAGAGATACAGACGTCAGCCATTTACAGATAATTCTTCAGTGGGTATGTAAATTGTATCTTTTTATTATTATTATTATTATTATTATTGTTATAGTGTGGGATCATATTTATTTATTTATTTATTTACTTATTTATTTATTTTTTAATCTTCAGTAAGTATGTAAATTGTATCTTTTTTTATTATTATTATTATATTGTTTTGGTAATTAGAATTGCATCTTGTTTTTAGTGTGGGATCATATTTATTTATTTATTTTTTAATCTTCAGTAAGTATGTAAATTGTATCTTTTTATTATTATTATATTTTTATGGTAATTAGAATTGCATCTTGTTTTTAGTGTGGGATCATATTTATTTATTTATTAATTTATTAATTTATTATAATGTGTCCTGTTATTTATTTAATGAGATGTGCTAATTAAAACTTTATCTTAATTGTAGTGTTGGATTATATTAATTTTTTATTTATTCATTCATTATTTTTATTTATTCATTATTTATATAAAGCAGTATGTTAATTATAACTTATTAATCATATTACTATATAGTGTTATGTTAATTGATATGTAAAGCAATCAATCATCGTATATCTTATTTAATTAAAGTGTCTGTGTGTGTGTGTGAAAAAATAGCATCATGTGTGTGTGTGTGTGTGTGTGTGTGTTAAGTCATGTGTGTGTGAAGGTGTGTGTGTGTGTGTGAATACAAGAGTGGTATAGATTCCTCCAAACTATTGCCACGAAACATAATATAATAATGACCTTGGTATTACTAATGTAGGAAGGAGGTCTGTTTTGTGACTTAGAGGAATCATGCAGTAACCTTCATTATAGTTATTACTCAAACAACAACAACAGATGCAGTGTTGTTGGTTGTACGTGGTTGTAAATCTGAAGTAGCCTAACTGATTCCTCCAAACTATTCCAAGCAACAAGAGGTTATTATTTTATTCACCATTGTTGTTATTATTATGTTTATCTGGTCCTGTTGTTTCCTGGCATACTTTGGAGGAATCATGGTTATACCCACATGAATTCTTACACACATGCAGGCTATGATTATGGAAGGAGAGGTCATTGTTATTGTGGAAGTATTGCAATGAATGGTGTACCAAATGACTCGGTGATTAACAAAATAACAAACCTAATAATAATAATGTTGTATTGCAGTTACATAGTCTTACATTACAGTACAACAAACCTAATAATAATAATAATAATGTTGTATTGCAGTTATGTAGTCTTGCATTACAATAAGATAAACCTAATAATAATAGTAAAGTTGTATTGCAGTTACGTAGTCTTACATTACAAAACAAAAAACAATGTAATATATTGTATTGCAAGTTACGTAGTATTACATATTCTATTATATTATGTTGTAAACCATTGAAAACATCAGTGTGTGTCTACACAGTGCTTCCATTTTAGGGTAAAATACCCTAAACTAGGGTAATCAGACCCTCTTTGGTGGTAGTATTTAGGGTAATGCCTAATTTGGGGTAATTTTAAAGCAAAACATATTTTATAAACGTGTCAAAACATATAAAAATTTATAAATAGTACACAAAGGTATTGTAGAAATGAAAAATCATGTTAATTAATACTGAGGTTACATGTTTACATTGCTTTGCAATTTTGCTAAACCCATCAAGTTATCCATAATTCAGTGTATCAGAAAATAACCTTGCTTCCGTGATGCGGGTCACTGGTTGTGGCAATATATATAATTTATTTTAGTTTGTCTCATATATGATCAAAAATTACTATGTGTATTAATGCACTACATTATTCTACGATGTTGCCGACTTTTTAGGGTAATATTTAGTCATATAGGGTAAAAACTGGCTCGATTCTAGGGTAATATTTTCGGAGCTCATGGAAGCCCTGTCAGTGTGTATGAATTCTTGTGGACAATATTACCGTATGTACTGTACTATTGGCCACAAAAATTCATACACACACACTGTTGTTTTCAAGGGTTTACAACATATAGAAAATGTAAGACTACGTAACTGC
>JAWQEG010005237.1:22500-77500 GCA_033782935.1 Petrolisthes cinctipes
AAAACATAATTATTATCCTTTTAGAAGCATTTAGATCGTCTTTTTCTCTTTATTTCTATTAGGACATGGATGCAATTTGAGAAGATCACTGAACCCTCCACACACACACACACACACACACACACACACTCACTGTCTCTCTTTCTCTGTTATAATAAAAATTCCACCACTCACTCACCTGCTGCTACACCCTACCATGACCAGAGCCGGGGTGTCACTGTCTGTCCCTGTCGATTGGGTTTGTTTATATATCCTTAGCTACACTTCATCTCAGCCCGCCACCACCACCACCGCCTCGCCTCATTGCACCACATTGCATTATATTGTCAGTATTGCACCATTTTTTGTCACTGGTTCTGTTCTAGCATGTTCTGTGTGTGTGTGTGTGTGTTTGTTCTTACCTATTTGTATCTTTACAGGATTGAGTCAAGCTCGTAATGTCCCGTATTTTAAAACACAATTATTATCATATTTTTCTTAAAAGTTATGTATGTTTTTGACACACACCACTTCTTCTGGTAATTTGTGTGTGTGTGTGTGTGTGTGTGTGTTCTCCCATTTCGGATACATCTATAACATAACCCACTTGCAAATTGATCCACACATGCAACTTTTTGTGAGGAATAGACAGTAATACATAGTTGTCATCGCTTTCAATAATAATAATAATAATAATAATAATAATAATAATAATAATAATAATAATAATAATAATAATAATAATAATAATACTCTCGTCACCTTGTAAAGTCTATGGGGACGTCACGCCTGGTTACAAAAAGGGACGTTGATGATAATAATGTAGCCTAACAAACATATGAGTATCTTCCCTGAATATCTTTACTTAACCTCATGAAAGAAATATATATGTAAAATACGTGTAATGGATTTTCGAATTGGTTATAGAATTTGTATTGTGTGTCTATTATTATTGTTATTTTTATTATTATTGTTATTATTGTCGTGGTGGTGGTGGTGATAGTAGTAGTAGTGGTATGGGTGGTAGTAGTAGTAGTAGTAGTAGTAGTAGTAGTAGTAGTGGTAATAGTAGTAGTAGTAGTGGTGGTGGTGGTAATAGTATATTTATTGTAGTAGTAGTAATGGTAGTAGTAGTAGTAGTAGTAGTAGTAGTAGTAGTAGAAAGTCTAGTATTAGTAATGGTAGTATTAGTAATGTTAATAAAGTGAGTAATAAGTCTTAATATATTGCATCACGTTAGTACACACATATACTACTTATCAATAGTCTAGTATACTGACATATGACTAATCTACACACACACACACACACACACACACACACACACACACACACACACACATCCTCTATGCTACATACAACCTTTCCTACACTACACCACACCACACTACACACACACACACACACACACATCCTCTATACTACATACAACCTTTCCTACACTACACCACACCACACTACACACACACCACATCCTCTATGCTACATACAACCTTTCCTACACCACACCACACTACACACACACTACATATCATCCATACATTATATACCCACACCACACTACACCACACTTTATTCATTCTACAACATCTCCTACACTACACTTAATTTTTACTACAACAACAACAACAACAACACTATATCCACACGTCATTTACACTATATTTGTTATAATTATGTATTGTTTGAATGTGTTTTTGTTAGTGATGACACGAAATTATTATTATTATTATTATTATTATTATTATTATTATTATTATTGCTATGATCGTTATTATTTTTGTTATTGATATTTATGTTATTATTATTATTATTATTATTATTATTATTGTTGTTTGCAAACTCATGACATAATCTCTAGTACCATACACACCATGACGTCATTACTCTCATGACATCACCATCCACAATAATGACGTCACTCACCTCATGACGTCCATTGCACCATCACTATCCATGACGTCACTATCATCGACCTTACAACCTCATGACGTCACCGTATTGGGGAAATATACACACACATTAAATATACACACACCTTAAATATACACACACATTAATATACACACACCTTAAATATACACACACATTAATATACACACACATTAATATACACACACATTAATATACACACACATTAATATACACACACATTAATATACACACCTTAAATATACACACACATTAATATACACACACCTTAAATATACACACACATTAATATACACACACATTAATATACACACACATTAATATACACACACATTAATATACACACACATTAATATACACACACATTAATATACACACACATTAAGTATACACACACATTAATATACACACACATTAAATATACACACACATTAAAAATATACACACACATTAAAAATATACACACACATTAAAAATATACACACACATTTAATATACACACACATTAAGGACTCTGTGATCGTGTATGAAAATTGGAGGCTTCTGATTCCTCCTGACTATGCCACGAAACAAACAAGCTCCTTCCATATAGTTGTGTGTGTGTGTGTGTGTTTCGTGGCAATATTTGAAGGACTCATTTACCTCCAATTTTCTGACTACATCACAGGGTCCCTTAAATAGACAATTACCCAATGTTTATAAAATAGTGTATAATAAAATATATATATATATTTCTATAACATAAAGCTGTCATTAATTATATATATATATATGTATGAACTAATCTCCTTCCATCCACCCCATGTTTACAAATAATAATAATAATAATAATAATCAGTAGCA
This sequence comes from Petrolisthes cinctipes, assembly GCA_033782935.1. Lineage (NCBI taxonomy): Eukaryota > Metazoa > Arthropoda > Malacostraca > Decapoda > Porcellanidae > Petrolisthes > Petrolisthes cinctipes. The sequence goes on from JAWQEG010005237.1 coordinate 25,255, forward strand.
ATCTAGTTTACCAAAAAGAGAGTCTCCCCTTCAGTACACAACTCTACCTTCCTTCCTTCATTCCTTTCTTGAAATGCAAATTGAAATACAGTAATGATGGGTTTTTAAGTCGTGTGTGTGTGTGTGTGTGTGTGTGTGTGTGTGTGTGTGTGTGTGTGTGTGTGTAAGTTCAGTTACTGCAGACTTACGACTTTTCCTAAATTGTGGTTTGACCTTCCCCTCACCTGGAACCAACACACCTACCTACCTACCTACCATCCATCATACCTACTTACCATCCTATCTACTTACCATCCTATCTACATACCTACCTACCTACCTATCTACTTAACTACTTACCATCCTACCTACCTATCTACATACCTTCCTACCTACCTATCTACATACCTTCCATCCTACCTACCTACCTACCTACCATCCTACCTACCTACCTACCTACCTACTTACCATCCTACCTATCTACCTACCTACCTACCTACTTACCATCCTATCTACATACCTACCATCCTATCTACATACCTACCATCCTATCTACATACCATCCTACCTACCTACCTACACTTACCATCCTTTCTACATACCTACCTACCTACCTACCTACCTACATACATACATACCATCCTACCTACATACCTACCATCCTACCTACCTACATACCTACCATCCTACCTATCTACCTACCTACCTACCTACCTACCTACCTACCATCCTTTAAAGTTTAAGGGGAGATTCTTTTGTTGGTGATTTTGAAGGATTCTCTGATTCCACCAAACTATGCCACGAAACACATCCCAAATTATTAACATTAGGCCGTCCGCTTCCTGACATAATTTGGAGGAATGAGTAGCAATCCAATTTACCAAAAAGATAATCTCCCCTTCAGTAAACAATTCTACCTTCCTTCCTTCCTTGAAATCCAAATTGAATTGCAGTAATGAATGAATGTTTTTTTAAGTTGTGTGTGTGTGTGTCTGTGTGTGTGTTTGTGTGTGTGTGTGTGTGTGTGTGTCTGAGTGTGTGTGTGTCTGTGTGTGTGTATATATTTAAGTTTAGTTACTGCAGACTTCGACTTTCTCTATCTGTGGTTTAAACTTCCCCTCGCCTGGAGTAAACAAACCTTCCTACATTCCTTGAAATAATTTTGAAGTGTAGTAATGGATGGGTTTTTAAGTCGAGTTTGTGAAATTGTGTGTGTACTGTATAATTTAAACTCCTTTACTGTAAACTTGCGACTTTCTCTAATCTGTGGTTAAAACTTCCCCTCGCCTGGAGTAAACTAACCTTCCTACTTTCCTTCTTTCCTTCCTACTCTTCTACTTTCCTTCCTTCCTTGAATCCTACTATCCTTCCTTCATTCTTTCCTTCCTTCCTTCCTTCCTTCCTATCTACTTCCTACTTTCCTTCCTTCCTTCCTTCCTTCCCTTCTTCCTTTCTTTCCTTCCCTTCTTCCTTTCTTTCCTTCCTTCCTTCCTTTCTTTCCTTCCTTCCTTCCTTCCTATCTACTTCCTACTTTCCTTCCTTCCTTCCTTCCTATCTACTTCCTACTTTCCTTCCTTCCTACTTTTCTTCCTTCCTTCCTTCCTTCCCTGAATCCATATTGAAGAAAAACCGTAATGAATGGGTTTATAAGTATAGTGTGTGTATGTGTGTGTGTGTATTTAAAGCAGGTTTGTGTGTGTGTGTGTGTATTTAAAGCAGGTGTGTGTGTGTTTGTGTGTGTGTGTGTATTTAAAGCAGGTGTGTGTGTGTGTATTTAAAGCAGGTGTGTGTGTGTGTGTGTGTATTTAAAGCAGGTGTGTGTGTGTGTGTGTATTTAAAGCAGGTGTGTGTGTGTGTGTGTGTGTGTGTGTGTGTGTGTGTGTGTGTGTGTGTGTTATTATAAGTTCAGTTACTACAGACTTACGACTTTTCCTAAATTGTGGTTTGACCTTCCCCTCACCTGGAACCAACACACCTACCTACCTACCTACCTACTTACCATCCATCCTACCTATCTACCTCCTTACCTACCTACCTACCTACTTACCATCCATCCTACTATCCATTCTACCTACCTGTTTACTTACCTACCTGCTTACCATCTTACCTACCTACCTACCTATCTATCTACCTACATACCTGCTTACCATCCTACCTACCTACCTGCTTACTTACCTACCATCCCTCCTACCTACCCTCCTACCTATCTACCTACTTACCTACCATCCTTCTTACCTACCTACCTAACTACCAACCTACCATCTATCCATCCATCCATTGTCCCAAGTAACGGCACACCTCCGACCCCATCCACCCACCAACCAACCCTCCCCCCTCCACCCACCAGCCTAATAGCCCTCCCCCCTCCCCAACCCACCAGCCTAATAGCCCTCCCCTCCCCTCTACCCAACCAACCAATAGCCAACCAACCCTCCTCTACTCCCACCCCCACCAGCCTAATAGCCCTCCCCCCTCCCCCCCTTTCCCTCCAGCCCCCACCCACCCACCCACCAACCAAACCAAACTCCCCCCTACACCCACCCACCAGCCTAATAGCCTCCCCCCTTCCCCTCCTGCCTCCCCCCCTACACCCACCCAACAACACGCTCCCCCCCTTTCCCCCTCTACTCCCACCCACCAACCTAATAGCCCTCCCCCCTCCCCCCCTTTCCCTCCAGCCCCCACCCACCCACCCACCAACCAAACCAAACTCCCCCCCCCCCCCACACCCACACACCCATCCATCATCACAGCACTGCCTACAAATCCACCCTCAATATAAGATGATAAAATTTAGTACATACATCTTTTTAACACAGGCTCAATACATCACTTTTATAATAACAGAAAGGCCCTCAATATAACTTGTTAAATATTAGCAACTATATCCTTTAACACAGACTTAACACATCACTTTTATAATAACAGAAAGACTCTCAATATATCTTGTTTAATATTAGCAACTATATCTTTTAACACAGGCTCAACACATCACTTTTATAATAACAGAAATGCCCTCCATATCTTGTTAAATATTAGCAACTATATCCTTTTAACACAGGCTCAATACATCACTTTTATAATAACAGAAATGCCCTCCATATCTTGTTAAATATTAGCAACTATATCTTTTAACACAGACTCAATACATCACTTTTATAATAACAGAAAGACTCTCAATATCTTGTTTAATATTAGCAACTATATCCTTTAACACAGGCTTAATACATCACTTATATAATATACAGAAAGACTCTCAATATAACTTGTTTAATATTAGCAACTATATCCTTTAACACAGGCTTAGAACATCACTTATATATTAACAGAAAGACTCTCAATATAACTTGTTAAATATTAGCAACTATATCCTTTCAACACAGGCTTAGTAAATAACTTAATCTGTATTGGTAATGAAAAACAGAAGTCTTGGAAAACATTTGGTGATCTTAAATGAGGGACTGAGTGTAAAATGATGTGAGAGAGAGAGAGAGAGAGAGAGAGAGAGAGAGAGAGAGAGAGAGAGAGAGAGAGGAATGAAGGAAGGATATAAGGTAGGAAGGAATGATGAGAGTTGGCTAATAGGAAGGAAGGAAGGAAGGTAGGTTGAGGGGAAAATAATGAAGGAAGGAAGGAAGAAAGGAAAGATAAAAGGAAGGTAGGAAGGAAAGATAAAAAAGGGTAATAAGAATGAATGAAAGAAGGAAGAAAGGAAAGATAAAAAAGGGTAATAGGAATGAATGAATGAAGGAAGTAAGGAGGGAGTGAAAGATGAAAAAAGGCTAATAGGAAAAAAGGAATGTAGGAAGGAAGGAAAGTTAAATAATGGCTAATAGGAATGAAGGAAGGAAAAAAAGGAAGAAAGAAGGAAGGAAGGAAAGATAAATAGAGTAATTGAAACGAATGAAGGAAAAAGGAAGGAATGAGGGATGAAAAATGGATAATAGAAATGAAGGAATGAAAGAAGGAAGAAAGGAAAATAGGAAGGAAGGATGAAAAAAAAGGTTAATAGTAGTGAAGGAAGGCAAGTAGGAAGGAAGAGAGGAAGGAAAGATGAAAGTGTAATAGAAACGAAGGAAGGAGGTAGGAAGGAAGGAAGGAAGGAAAGATAAAATGGGTAATAGAAATGAATGAAGGAAAGAAGGAAGGATGCAAAAAGGAGAGATAAAAAAAAGCTACTAGGAATGAAAAAAGGAAGGAAGGAAGGAAAGTATGAGAGATAAAAAAATGGATAATTAGAATGAAGGAAGGAAAGAAGGAAAGAATGAGACATGAATAATGGATAATTAGAATGAAGGAAGGAAGAATGAAGGAAGGAGATAAAATAATGCTAATAGGAATGAAGGAAGGAAGGAAGGAAAGAAGGAATGAGAGATAAAATAATGGATAATTGGAATGAAGGAAAAAAGGAAGGAAGGAGAGATAAAAAAAATGGATAATTGGAATGAAGGAATGAAAGAAGGAAGGAAAGAAGGATGAAAAAAGGAGAGATAAAAAAGGGTAATAAGAATGAAGGAAGGAAAAAGGGAAAGAAGGAAGGAAGGAGAGATGAAAAAAGGTAATAAGAATGAAGGAAGGAAAAAGGGAAAGAAGGAAGGAAGGAGAGATGAAAAATGGATAATTGGAATGAAGAAAAGAAGGAAATGAAAAATTGAATGAAGGTAGGAATGAAGGAAGGAAGGTAAGGGTGCAATGTCCTATACACATAAGCAATATATAACCCTTGCCTACAGCATAGACTAGGTAGGTATTGTTAGTATGCAAGGTGGTGTGTGTATGTATGTGTATGTAGGGGTGTGTGTGTGTATGTATATAGGTGTGTATGTGTTGTGTGTGTGTATGTGTATGTGTGTAGGTGTGTGTGTGTGTAGGGGTGTATGTGTGTGTGTGTGTGTGTGTATAGGTATGTAGGGGTGTATGTGTGTGTGTGTGTATGTATGTGTATAGGTGTGTATATGTGTTTGTGAAGAGGTGTGTGTATATATGGTATGTATGTATGTATGTGTATGTCAGGAATGAGTTACGCCTCTCCTTAAGGCAGGTAATAAATTTTTGGTACATACATACACACATACATACATACATTGAAAGGTCTCTGCTTATTTCCTTCCTCCAAACTATACAAAATTATAACAGGAACCAAACAGACTCTCTCTCTCTCTCTCTCTCTCTCTTTCTCTCTCTCCTCAATGGTACTAATAGAAGGGGATATGTTTTTTTCGTGGCATAGTTTCTAGGAATCACAGTAGCTTTCCAATTTACTTAGAATAGAGAATGATTTTTAATTGGGTTCTGGTGGTGAAATTGGATGGTTTGTTGTTGTTGTTGTTTTTGTTGTACTCCAAGCTATGATAGGAAATAGTTTTTTGTCTTTACAGCAATATATTCTAATCATTCCTTCCTTCCTTACTTCCTACTATTCTTTTTTATTTTTATTAAAAAAAAAAAAAATAACAAAACCAACCTAACAAACAAACACATCCAAAACAAATAACCCAACCAACATCCAAACTTTCTTCCTCCCTACCCTACCATCCTTTTCTTTCCTTACCTTCCATCCTCTCCTTCCTCCCTCCCTTCCATCCTCTTCTTCCTTCCCTTTCCTCTTCTTCCTCCCTTCCCATCCATCCCTCTTTCCTCCATTACCTTCCATCCTCTTCCTCCCTTCCCATCCATCCATCCATCCTCCCTTACCTTTCCTCCTCTCCTTCCTCCCTTCCCATCCATCCATCCTCTTCTTCCTCCCTTCCCTTCCATCCCTCTTTTCCTTCCTCCCTATCCATCCCTCTTTCCTTCCTTACCTTTCCTCTTCTTCCTCCCTTCCCTTCCGTCCTTCCTTCCTACCTTACCTTCCATCCTCTCCTTCCTCCCTTCCCTTCCATCCTCTCCTTCCTCCCTTACCTTTCCTCCTTTTCTTCCTCCCTTCCCATCCATCCCTCTTTCCTCCATTACCTTCCATCCTCTCCTTCCTCCCTTCCATTCTATCCCTCTTTCCTTCCTTACCTTTCCTCCTCTTCTTCCTCCCTTCCCATCCATCCTCTTCCTCCCTTACCTTCCCTTCCCTCCTCTTCTTCCTCCCTTCCCTTCTCTCCTCTTCTTCCTCCCTTCCCTTCCATCCTTCCTTCCTCCCTTCCATCCTTTCCTTTCCTTTCTTCCCTACCATCCATCCTTCCTCCCTTTCCTTCCCTTCCTTCCTCTTCTTCCTCCCTACCATCCATCCTTCTTTCCTCCCTAATCTTTTCTCCTCCTCTTCCTCCCTTCCCATCTATTCATCTTTCCTTCCTTCCCTTCCCTTAATTATTTTCATAGTTTATTTATTTATCTATCTATTTAATTATTTATTTATTTTGGAGGAATCAGGAGCACACAAACCCTCCAACTTATAGTCCCCCCCCCACCCCCCATTCCTCCATACATAAACATCCCAGCAGCCAGCCCCACCCTCCCTTTTCCAATATCCCCCCCCACCCCACCAACCCCTTCCACACCCCCACCCCCACCAATACCACCAACCCGTTCCCCCCCACCCCCCCCACCAATACAACCTCCTTCCACCCCCCTCCCCACCCCCACCAATACCACGAACACCCTCCGCTCCCCTCGCCCCCTTTCCACCCCCTCCCCCCCACCAATACCACCTTACGGGAACTACTAGTAAACTCATTAACTTACTCGAGGGGTACCGAGGCTCCCCCCCCCACCCCACCCCCTCCGCCAAAACCCCCCTTACCACTAAAAGCATGTTGTAAAATTTAGCGTTGTATCATATATATATATATAATTTTTTTTTTTTTTTTTTTTTTTTTTTATGTGGTTTTATTTTGGGATACTCGTATTATTGATTGTTTTCCTCTGTCCACAGGTTGCTGAATGAAAATATAAGAAACAGGAGAGAGAGAGAGAGTGTGTGTGTTCAACAATTATCAGAGAGGAAGAGAGAGCGTTCAACGGATAATTATAGAAAGAAGTTGACGAGTATCCGAATAACAAAGATATAGAAAGAGAGAGAGAGAGTAACTAACCAACCAACCAACCAACCACATCAAGGAACCAACCCTCCCTCCAGCCAGCCAGCCAGTGTAGCCAGACAAGATGAGGTGGTGGATGGAAGTACTGGTAATACAACAGACAGTCATCTTCCTGTCATGTCTCGCCTTCGGGGCCTACCCAGGTATGGTGGGAGTATTTATGGTGAGAGAGAGAGAGAGAGAGAGATGGTGTATTTAATTAAAGAGAGAGAGAGAATGTGTTTAGTTATAGAGAGAGAGAGAGAGAGAGAGAGAGAGAGAGAGAGAGAGATTGTGTATTTAGTTATAAAGAGAGAGTGAGTGTTTTAATATATATATATATATATATATATATATATATATATATATATATATATATATATATATATATATATATATATATATATATATATATAATAATAATAGAGGTTAGGTTTTATGTGTGTGTGTGTGAATAATATATGGAAGTAAGTTTGTGTGTGTGTGTATAATGGATGGAAGTAAGTGTTGAATATGTGTGTGTGTGTGTGTGTGTGTGTGTGTGTGTGTGTGTGTGAATAATGAATGGAGATATGGTTGTGTGTGTGAATAATGGATGGAGGTATGGGTTGAAGGTGTGTGTGAAGGTAAGGGTTTGAAGGTTGTTGAACTGTGTCTTGTACATTATTTACCGTCAGCCAGAAGGTTTGTTTGTTGGTTGGACATGTTTTAGGACCACTCTCACTGTGTGTTTACAAGGGAGGACAATCAGCAGGCTCTCACCATCAATAACTAACTAATTGAAGATCTAACTAACTAATAGAATAACTAACTACCTAATTGAATAACTAACTACCTAATTGAATAACTAACTAATTGAATAACTAACTACCTAATTCAATAACTAACTAACTAATTGAATAACTAACTACCTTATTCAATAACTAACTAATTGAATAACTCACTAACTAATTCAATAACTAACTAACTAATTTTTTTTTTTTAAGATATAAATTATTATAAAACTGGTCCCTCATTAATTAAGAACCCTGTGATCGTGTATGAAAAGTGGAGGCTTCTGATTCCTCCTCACCATGCCACGAAATAAGCAAGCTCATTCTATATAGGTGTGTGTGTTTCGTGGCAATATTTGAAGGACTCATTTACGGTATCTTAAATTTTCTGACTATATCACAGGATCCCTTAAGTAAAAAAACACACAATTTCTCATCCTTACATGTTTATGCTTAATTTAATGAGTTGTCGGATGAGTTTCAAGTGTGTGTGTTTGATATGTATGTAATTGTACAGTTGCCAAAAGAGGAATTGCGACAACTATTGATAGAACATTAAATATATTAATGTCCATAGTTGTTTGTAGGGATCATAAGTATGTATTACAGAATGATATGTATATTTCCTTCTGTTAGACATGCTTATAATAAGCCCATACAAATAGTTGTAGATATTACTATGGTTAAAGTTCCATAAAGATTTGTCGCAATTCCTCTTCTGGCAACTGTATATTAGGGCTGCCTGATTCCTCCATAGTATATCAGTAAACAAAGGTAGTTAGTTAGATATATAATAATAATAATGGTGACGTGTTGGTTGGACTAGTGTATAGGAATCAGAAGGCATTTGCTCTAGATTTTCCAACACTTTACTACCCTCCTTGCTAACTAACTAATAAACTAATACAATAGATAACTAACTTCAATAACTAGCTAACTAATTCAGTAACTAACAAACTAACTAACTAATTAATTCAATAACTAACTAATTGAATAACTAACTAACTAATAGAATAACTAACTACCTAATTGAATAACTAACTAACTAATTCAATAACTAACTAACTAATTCAATAACTAACTAACTAATTCAATAACTAACTAGCTACCTAATTCAATAACTAACTAATTGAATAACTAACTACCTAATTCAATAACTAACTACCTAATTCAATAACTAACTAATTGAATAACTAACTAACTAATAGAATAACTAACTACATAATTCAATAACTAACTAACTAATTCAATAACTAACTACCTAATTCAATAGCTAACTAACTAATTGAATAACTAACTACCTAATTGAATAACTAACTAATAGAATAACTAACTACCTAATTGAATAACTAACTACCTAATTCAATAACTAACTACCTAATTCAATAACTAACTAACTAATTGAATAACTAACTAACTAATTAATTGAATAACTAACTACCTAATTGAATAACTAACTAACTAATAAAATAACTAACTACCTAATTGAATAACTAACTAACTAATTGAATAACTAACTACCTAATTCAATAACTAACTAACTAATTGAATAACTAACTACCTTATTCAATAACTAACTAATTGAATAACTCACTAACTAATTCAATAACTAACTACCTAATTGAATAACTAACTAACTAACCACCACACACACACACACACACACAGGGACCTTCTACCAAATAACTAACTAACTAACTAATTGAATAACTAACTACCTAATTGAATAACTAACTAACCACCATACACACAGGGACCTTCTACCAGATGATGCTGAGATTCAACAAGGAAAGGAAATATGCTCGTACTGCACCCTCACCTTCACGCCTCTGGGCCATACTTGACCCAGCGGCATCTCTAGGGTCTCTCAGCAACCTACCACTCAACTCCAACCGTATCTTGAAGAGGAGTGTTGTGGTGGAGAAGCCGAGGTGGGTGTGTGTTTGTTTTGGTTTACTCTATAAATATGTTATGATTCGTCCAGTTACAAATTATATATAAGGAGCGGTCACACGAGCAATTTTTTCGGCAATTATTTATCGGCAATTTTATGATTCACCGGCAATTTTAATAGTGTCTGGTCACACGAAGCGTATTTCGGCATATATATATATATATTCCAACGATCGGTGCATCTGGTTCGTAGCGGGTTTTTGTTTCTGGGTCCATGATTGGTTGATTTGATGATAATGCTCGTTCAAGGGCTCCTAAAGCAACGTGTGATTGGTTGTCCAAACTTCTCATATCTCAGATGTATCTGACACGTTATTATGTTTTAATATAACAAATATTATTATATAATTGACAAATGACAAGCAAAAACTGGGTATAGTTGGGAAAATATGGCTGGTTGTTCATTAGGCTACGGAGATGCTGTATCGTTCAAATCCATTCATTTTAGGTCAAGATACACAATAAATATAAATGAAAGCAAAGTAACATGTTATTTTTTTTAATTTTGAATATTTTTTAACAAGATTCAATACAATTTGAAAATCTAAAGCCTGTAATAGCCTCACGAAGTAACTAAAGAAATTAAGGATAAGGACCGAGTCAGAGCTACGACGGAAGAACGAACACAGTGTTGGCGGGAAGACCAACACCACCTCTCTCTCCCGTCGGCCAGTCGCTTCTAACTTTTCACTCATATTTAGGTAAGATTCTGTATTTGTAGGCGTGTCACCGTGTTGGAGCAAAGAGGTCTCAGAGGTCCGGGTCCACAGTACTTTGTTGCTATTTGTCATAACAGTGACGACGAGAAGAATACAGCATCAGGAAAGAGAAGATTTAGGGCTTTATACCTATCGACTCATGGTGTTGGTCATTAATTAAGGCAGTCAAGTCTTGTTACATCAACACATTTTCCCCCAGCCTACAAGATTGCTATCCTTGCTCTTACAGCCGGGTACCTACATAGTGAACCGTGAACAGGGACATAAGGGGCTTGGAAGCAGCAGGATCTGTGAGGGTAAATATGTCGTCGTCGTTTATGAACTTTATTTCTTTTCCTTTTGGTCCATTTTTGTCATTTCAACATGTATTTTAATATTAATTTCTAGGCATAATAACATTACAGATGGATCATCAGCGGCCATATTTGTTCTCGAGATGGGCAACACAAGATGAGTAGGATCGTGTCGTGAAAATTGCCGAAATCTCGTCAATTCCAGCCGAGATTCGACCGAGTTGATGTTGCCGGTGATTTTATTGCCGAGAAAGGTGCTCGTGTGACCACGCCTAATTTAAAAATTTAGTTATGCAATTGGTACTATAATATGCATTGACTTACATATCTATTAATTAATTTATTGTATATATGTATGTATGTATAACTGTGTATTGTTGTTTTTCAGTTGGCTATGGGGTCGTCAGGCAGATGGTGATGGTGGTGGTGATGGTGATGGGTCAGTGGCAGGTGGTGATGGTGATGGTGATGGGTCAGTAGCAGGTGGTGATGGTGATGGGTCAGTGGCAGGTGATGATGGTGATGGGTCAGTGGCAGGTGGTGATGGTGATGGGTCAGTGGCAGGTGGTGATGGTGATGGGTCAGTGGCAGGTGGTGATGGTGATGGGTCAGTGGCAGGTGGTGATGGTGATGGATCAGTAGCAGGTGGTGATGGTGATGGTGATGGGTCAGTGGCAGGTGGTGATGGTGATGGTGATGGTGATGGGTCAGTGGCAGATGGTGATGGTGATGGGTCAGTGGCAGATGGTGATGGTGATGGTGATGGGTCAGTGGCAGGTGGTGATGGTGATGGTGATGGGTCAGTAGCAGGTGGTGATGGTGATGGTGATGGGTCAGTGGCAGGTGGTGATGGTGATGGTGATGGGTCAGTGGCAGGTGGTGATGGTGATGGGTCAGTGGCAGGTGGTGATGGTGATGGTGATGGGTCAGTGGCAGGTGGTGATGGTGATGGTGATGGGTCAGTGGCAGGTGGTGATGGTGATGGTGATGGGTCAGTGGCAGGTGGTGATGGTGATGGTGATGGGTCAGTGGCAGGTGGTGGTGATGGTGATGGGTCAGTGGCAGGTGGTGATGGTGATGGTGATGGGTCAGTGGCAGGTGGTGATGGTGATGGTGATGGGTCAGTGGCAGGTGGTGGTGGTGATGGTGATGGGTCAGTGGCAGGTGGTGATGGTGATGGTGATGGGTCAGTGGCAGGTGGTGATGGTGATGGGTCAGTGGCAGGTGGTGGTGGTGGTGGTGATGGGTCAGTGGCAGATGGTGATGGTGATGGTGATGGGTCAGTGGCAGGTGGTGGTGATGGTGATGGGTCAGTGGCAGGTGGTGATGGTGATGGTGATGGGTCAGTGGCAGGTGGTGATGGTGATGGGTCAGTGGCAGGTGGTGGTGGTGGTGGTGATGGGTCAGTGGCAGGTGGTGATGGGTCAGTGGCAGGTGGTGATGGTGATGGGTCAGTGGCAGGTGGTGATGGTGATGGTGATGGGTCAGTGGCAGGTGGTGATGGTGATGGGTCAGTGGCAGGTGGTGATGGTGATGGTGATGGGTCAGTGGCAGGTGATGGTGGTGATGGGTCAGTGGCAGGTGATGATGGTGATGGTGATGGGTCAGTGGCAGGTGGTGATGGTGATGGGTCAGTGGCAGGTGGTGATGGTGATGGTGATGGGTCAGTGGCAGGTGGTGATGGTGATGGTGATGGGTCAGTGGCAGGTGGTGATGGTGATGGTGATGGGTCAGTGGCAGGTGGTGGTGGTGATGGTGATGGGTCAGTGGCAGGTGGTGATGGTGATGGTGATGGGTCAGTGGCAGGTGGTGATGGTGATGGGTCAGTGGCAGGTGGTGGTGGTGATGGTGATGGGTCAGTAGCAGGTGGTGATGGTGATGGGTCAGTGGCAGGTGGTGGTGATGGTGATGGGTCTGCGGCAGGTGGTGGTGATGGTGATGGTGATGGGTCTGCGGCAGGTGGTGGTGATGGTGATGGGTCTGCGGCAGGTGGTGATGGTGATGGGTCTGCAGCAGGTGATGGTGATGGGTCTGCGGCAGGTGGTGGTGATGGTGATGGGTCTGCAGCAGGTGGTGGTGATGGTGATGGGTCTGCGGCAGGTGGTGGTGATGAGTCATGTGGTAGTGAAGTAACATTACCAACACCTCCCTCATCACTTACATCCACTGAAGGTTTCGTACACAATATGTCCATCTCAACCCCAGGCTGGCCTCGACCATACCAACCAGACCTAGAATGTGTCTGGAAATATACGGTGAGGTTCTGTAAGAGAGAGAGAGAGAGAGAGGGAGTGAGAGAATACAAAATGTAAAGACTGAGTACACAGTGAAATGGGTCCTGTACACAATTACTCCTCCTTTTAAATCCACAAAATTCTAAACTCCCCCCAACAAGGTTTTGCATGGACGACATACGAGTAGGTGCCTATACACTTAGGCCTTGTTTACATTAGGCGTTTTCCACCATGCGGTAATGTTTCATCTTATATATGGGTCGGTATACAAACCTGCAAACGTATGGTTGTGAGGGGGATCTTACTACTCGCGAGTTTTGGGAACCGCCGCATTTAATAATGTGTGAATGACTTCATAGACTACCAGCAGTGGCAGTCTTTGGAGTTGTACTGTACCAGTTCCGAAGGCTTGAACTCTGGCAGAATCTGGCACCTTACTTATGTGTAATTCTTAGAGTTGATGTAGGAGGTAATACAGGTGGTAGCGTGGCAGACGTAGGTGTTTCAAGTGGTAGATTGATACTTCACAATTTAAATAGACTTAATTTATTATATGTATATATCTAGGGAATAATAATGGTGTGCCTTTTTTGTCTTGTCTCTCTGTGGAGATCAAAGTCTCTAGCTCTCTGGAGTCTCAGTTTAAGTATCCTACAAGCTAGTTTAACTCCACTGCTTATATACACTTCAAACTCATAGTTGACAGAAAGTCTAGATTCAGTGTTGCTTTCTGAGTGGTCAGTTTGACTCTCTGTCTGTCTGCCTATTCCTCATTCGTTTATTCTCTCTCTCTCTCTCTCTCTCTCTCTCTCTCTCTCTCTCTCTCTCTCTCTCTCTCTCTCTCTCTCTCTGAGAAAGGAAGGGTTAATGGGTGGTATCCCCTTACCACTATTGTAAGGAGAGAGACAGACAGGTCAAGACAGCAGCTGGCCTGGGTGAGTATGTAATCTGATCTGTCAGGTCACGCAAGGTGACTCAGTGCACGTGTGTGTGTAGGGAGTGTAGTCTGTGTGTGTGTGTGTGATGGAGAGGGTGAGTCTACAGGACAAACATCTGTGTAGTTTCCAGTGACTGGTGTCACCTATCTGTCTATTAATAGCTGTGCCTGCCTTAAGTGTAATTTGACCCTGTTTGTGCGTATAGAGTTATTCACACGTAAACGCGCGAATAGCAAGATCCCTCTCACAACTGCTCATTTTGAAGGCAATGGGCTGCCTCATTGGCTGACACTAGCCAATGAAGAGAGATACTTTTCGTTACTATGGCAATTTCTGTGGAACCTCATGTGGAGGAATGAGTTCATACTTAAAAAACGCACGGTTATAAACGCTTCGTGTGTACCATTGCTCAAAAAAGTATCTGAAAAAATAGGGTGCGATGGCTCTCATAATGAACAAGACTTCACGCCTTATCCTCTACCATTTATCAGAAACTTTCGTCCCATTTGTCTTATTGCAGTTGCCGAATATTTCCAGATACTTTTTTGAGCGATGGTACAGTACAGTGTTAAATGCACGTTCACAACTCCTCATGTGGACAGGACATTAGCCTTGATCAAAGGAGCCATTCCATATTGTTTCAAGATAAAACCGGGTTGCCATCCCTAACGTACACGTACATACAGCCACAATCAAATAACCACCGACACTTTTCCTTCCATCGTGCAAATAAATCAGTATCATATCAAAATATAATCATACAACACCTTATGTCAACTCAACCCCATCAATTATTATTTTGTGGTGCTGCAAAATTAAACACGTGTTGTTCTTTATTACCGAGATATTTACTACGATGGAAGGAAAGTGTCGGTGGATATTTGATTGTGGCTGTACACACTTCCTTGTAAAACTCTTCCACACTTGTCTATTATGTACCAGTTTATTTGCTTCATTGATGTTAATTCCACACTTTCTTACACAATCACTCACCATAATTATCAAGTTATCTTCTCCTTCGTCAGAATCACTCTCATACACCTTTATCACCACTCTATTTTTTATCACCCATTATTTATTTACACATGCCCATACCATCTCATAACACTTTCTTCCACTCTCTGATTCAGTGTGTGTGTGTGTGTATGATACAGCTGAGAAGGAAGAAAGTGTTTGGAAAATGATATGGCAAACTATGTGTGTGCCTTTGTGTGTTTTCTTGAGGGAAGGCCAGTGTTTGTACAAATAGTATAGGACTAACTTTATTCCTTGTGGTGGCTTGGCAATCACAGGTATAAATCAAGGTAAACAGTTTTTCCCATCTCCTCAGTGAGCTTATTATTATTATTATTATTATTATTATTATTATTATTATTAGATGTTTGTTCGTACATAATTTGAAAAGTACGTTTCACACAGCAAGTAATTATTATTATTATTATTTATTATTATCAGTAGTAGTACAATAATTATTTTTGTATGACCCTCTACTACAGTGCTCGATAAAAGTATGTGCCGGGTAGAGTAGGCCGGCACAGACTTTTGTCGACAAAAGAAAGACCTGTATCTTCGTGAGGAAAATAATTCAAAAGTCAACTGATGATGTGGTATTTTCCCTGAGAGGAGGTACTTACAGGAGGGTAGCTATTTGTACTGTCACAGTTGATTTAGTGTTCGCTCTCTATTAAATTCGTAGGGTGTGGTCAACCAAGAGCGAGGTCTCCTTTTTGTGACTCTTTCTTTGTCATATACTGTGTGTTACTACCTAAGAATGGCTAGGAACATTCCGTTGAAACAGGATACTATTGCAAAGATAGTTGCTTTAAAGGAAGCAGGCCATCAAACTAAAGAAATGGCCAATTTAACTGGTGATTGCCATCGGTCTTTGAGGAAATGGGTTTCTCGTTTTCGTCAGGGTGGCAGTAGTGACATTCCTACCCACATAACTAGGTCTGGAAGGCCTACGAAAGTGTCGGTTCGTGCCAGGACCATATTGAAGAGAGACATTGAAAAGAACCCTCGCACCTCAGCTCGTGTTGTCAACAAGTCCAACCCTGGAACTTTGGGAGATGTGTCTGTGTGTATGGTGAGCAGGCACATTCACTGCCTTGGGTACACAAGCCACCGCCCTGTAAAAAAACCCATCTCAATTTTTAAGCAAAGGCAGTGTAGGGTTGCTTTTGCCAAGGAATATCTTGCTTGGCCAGAGGAAAAGTGGCTAAACGTACTGTGGTCGGACGAGTGAACCTTTTCTGTTACTTGTAACACAAGTTCTAATGTTTACCGCCGTAAGGAGAGTGACCCACTTGACCCTCGTTACATTTGTAGGACGGTAAAGCACACAGATTACCTAATGGTTTGGGGTTCTTTTTCTGGGAAGGGTTTAGGAAAACTTGTTGTTCTACCAACTAACATCAAAGTGAATCAGTTTGTGTATTACTCCTTTTCCACACGTAAAAACATCTTGACTATCGCACTCGGTTGATTTTGTTTACACCCGGCACAGACTTTTGTCGAGCACTGTATGTTCACTAACTTATTGACCCTTACTATGTATGACCCCTACTATGTTATAGGAAAGGATGACCCCTGCTAAGTTATATGAAAGGATGACCCCTACTATGTTCACTAACTGTATACTGTTACCCCACCACCATCACTAACAGATAGGAGACGCGTGTTCTGTTGGACTCCTGATGATCCAAGCCATTGACGGTGAAGTGATGCCAACGCTAAACTGTGTAGAGGACTTCGTAGAGGTGACGCAACCCAACGGTTTCACAGAGCGGTGAGTCTGGAGTCAGTTCATGGTCTAGTTAAGGGGGAAGTGTTGTGTTGATAATTCTGGAGCAACTGAATCCTCCAAACTATTCCAAGCAACAGAATACCATTAATTTTGCTCTTCTGGTCCTGTTTCCTCGTATACTTTGGAGGAATCGAGGAGCTCCAATTCAACAAATGCGAATTACCCCCTTTTAAGTTGTCAGGTTGTTGTGGGTGGTGATGATGCCCAGATATGATGAGTGTGGTAGCGTTGTGTGGTAGTGTTGAATGTCCAAAGTCTTTGAAGATAAGAGATATAAAGTCAAGAGATAGTCTCTAGTTGTGTTTGAGGATTTATTGAGACAACTATATATTTCTTGTATAGCGAGAGCGAGATTGGAGTAGGAGTTGTTACCCCAGTGGAGATTGGGAAGAGAATGAATCTATATTTTTATGATATGATAGGAGGCTGAGCTATTGGAAGTGAAGAACTGTATGATCTTCCTGTATGACCTTATGACCCAAATCCATATCTCCCAATCTACTCAGCAGATACTCTGACCTAGTTTTATGTCTGAAAGAAGAATATGCAGTTGACCTCCTCTGTCATATACAAGCGATAGTCATAGCAGTTTGGTCTAAGCTAGTTCCTATGTGTACTTACATACAGGAATACATGTGATAAAGAGATATAGATTCTGAGTATAAATATGTAGTTCAACCGGTACAAGGTCATGGTTTGCTTGAGGAGTCAGGTCATGGTCTAATTAAGGAGTTAGGTCATTGTTTAACCCATAAAGCACAGTTGACGATAATTGTCGACACCAACAAGTGTGCGTGACCGCAGGCGTTGACTATGCATTTTCAAATATGCACGCTCCCTGACACACATGATTAGGTTCACAACAGAGGGTGTGTGCCGAGGAGCTCCCACGAGTCACACCAGCCTTGTCCAGCCTGTGTAGCAATATTTCTCATCGTGTGAGGATGTATTTTCAGCACTCCTCTTTTGCACTAATTACCATATATGTATGTAAAAACGACAGTGATGTTATATTTCATATTGTTGTGTTGAAAAATGTGATTCTGAAACATTTTATGACTAAATCAGAGCATGAAAACGTCCTTAGAATGGTCAGGAGATTGTACAAGTGAGTTTTGAGTTGTGATCATTCTGAGCTAGCTAGCTAACATATCAAACAAATATCCATTTAGTGTTCGCAAATACATCAGGAGACAACTAAAGGTGTGTACTTGAATATCATGTAACATGTATTCATGTATTGTGAGTGGTTTACACGCTATCAGACACCAAATGTTTGTTTACGTTTTGAAAAAAAATGTCCTTGGTACAGAGTTGGCAGGCATGAATATGTCCACGGTTAGAGGATAAAGAAGTCAGGTCATGGTTTAAGAAGTCAGGTCATGGTTTGTGTGTCTTATTTGAACAGTTAATCAGGTCCAGTCAGTCAGGTCATGGTTTAAGAAGTCAGGTCATGTTTTGTGCATTTGTGTGTAATGACGAGTCAGTTTTTAGTCAGGTGGACAATGAATGAATTAGAGTCACTTAGTCAGCCAGTCAGGTTGTGATATTTATTAAGTAGTCAGCCATGATTTAATTAGTGAGGTCATGATTTGTGTGTATAGTATATCAACTGAATATATTAGTTAATAATTAAAGTCATAGTATGTGTATAATTATATCAACTGAATGTTATAATAATTTGAGTTAGTTAGTTATTTAGATTATTATATTTATAGTATATTTCAAATGAATGTAATAATAATAATAATGATTCACTTTTGTACAGTTTCTGCGACAAGATGGTTAGGGGAGGGAAGGACCAAACGTAGTTATTGAGGTCATTATATGTATAGTATATTTCAAATGAATGTAATAATAATAATAATAATAATTCACTTTTGTACAGTTTCTGCAACAAGATGGTTACGGGAGGGAAGGGCAAGACGTGGGCCACAACCTGGAATACACCACAACAAAACACCATGACCATAAGATTCCAGAGTAGTAATTACCCTGGACGAGACGAGGAGGGTACTCACACGTGGAGGGGTTTCAATATGTTTGTTATGTGTAAGTATGGTGAAAGAGAGAGAGAGAGAGAATCTGTTATGTGTAATTTTTGAGAGAGAGAGAGAGGGAGAGTCTGTTACGTGTAAGTTTTGAGAGAGAGTCTGTTATGTGTAAATTTTGAGAGAGAGAGAGAGAAATGTCTGTTTTCTGTAAGTTTTGAGAGAGAGAGAGAAAGAGGTGTCTGTTTTCTGTAAATTTTGAGAGAGAGAGAGAAAATGAGAACACACACACACAGCACTTAGGGGAGAACCACTTATGGGGATATTTGAAAACTACTGATTCCTCCAAACTATGCCAGGAAAAAAAAGATCACCTCGACCAATGTTTGTAATAGGGAACACACAATGCAGTACTATACTATGTCTATAATTATATTTCATTACATTGTGTGAAGAATATAGTCATGATCAAAATGTACAGTCGCGGCACATAGTCCGCGGTGGGACGTATATCTCATCTTAACATTCCTGTACCACCGGTTCACCTATGTGCAATGTCTTTCTTGCATTTTGGGTGAGGCGTATGAGTTGGGAATGTTTGGGGCATTGGGTTGTCCTGGTTTAGAGGAAATGCTGTTCCGAAGGTGAATGAGTCCACCTTTTTGGTGGACCAACGGCATCCCTGAGAGGAGGTTTAGAGTTGAAGCCATAGTCACAAGCCCGATCTTCCTCCAACTCTCTCCTCTCCCTTCCATACGGGGCTTGGCGTATGCTTCTTTACCTCTTTCTATTTTTACTTCATCATTTTCCCGCCAATCCTATGTTGTCTGGGGAGGGCTATGGGACTAGTTGGTGGTGGCGGCTTCTTTACCATCGTTACTGCCCCTCTAGTATCATTTAATTCTGTTATGCATCCAAAGATCTAGTTTTATGGGTTTTCTCTATCTACTTTTTTTTGTTTTTCTGAAACTTAGGTTTCCGGATGTGGAGTTGAACCCGGGTCCGAGGCGTCCTCCTCCTCGGTGCTGCAGAGTACTTTGCTCGAATGTGCGTGGTTTATCTGGGAATTTTGCTAATTTGACTGTGGCGGTCCCCCATTATGATGTGCTGTTTTGCTCAGATACTCTAGTCTCTGACAGGCTTCATCAGTCAGAATTACGGATTCCTAGTTTTGGTCGACCTATTCTGCTGTACCGTGGGGAGTTACTGTGGTCTCGTGGGTTAGCCACTTACATTAGAGATGATTTTGGTTGTTTTAGACAGAAAAAGTTTGAATGTGGTTGCTGTGAGATGATGGTTTTGAGAGTATGTGGGAGACGGTTTAACTTCTATCTTTACAGCTTGTATCGGAACCCAGAACTGGAGGATGGTATATATGACTGTTTGTTAACATCAATGGCTTGGGTACAAGCGGAGGACAGTCATGCATCATTTGTCTTTATGGGTGACCTCAATGTGCACCATGAGGAATGGCTAGGGTCCTCAATAATGACTCGTCATGGTGTTGCTGTTTTGGATTTTTCATCGGTCTTTGGCTGTGACCAATTGGTTGTTGGTCCAACCCATGTGAGAGGTGGAACCCTTGACCTGGTGATGACTGATGTTCCGGATCTGGTGGAAGTAGCTGTGGTCACACCAATTGGACGTTCAGATCATTCTTCTCTCTCTGAAGGTTTCCACTGCCCAATCAGTTCCAAACCTGTGTGTGAGGAAGGAAGTGCTTCTGAAGAATCGTGTTAATTGTGATGCAGTTTGTGGTGCTGTACGTGGGTTTCCATGGCATGTAATGTATGTTGCTGATAATCCAGTAGAGTTGCTGAATCAGCATTTGTCTAAGGTAATTGAGCAATATGTGTCTAAGAAGATCATTTGTGTGCGGAATAGTGATGCACCTTGGTTTACTGATGAGTGTAGGGCCGCATTTGATCTTAAGCAGGGTGCCTATCGTAGGTGGACGCGTGATCGTTGCAGAGCAAAGTGAGATGAGTTTATTGAGTGCCAAAGAATGGCTAATGGTGTCTATGTGGAGGCAGAGCAGCAGTTCAGTAATGGAGCCAGGGATGTGTTGCTGAATGCTCGGAGCCCACATAAATGGTGGTCTACCTTGAAGAGTGCTGTATTCGGGTCTGACTCTTCACTCCCCCCTTGGTTGGTGATGGTGGTAGCCTGGTGTATGAGCCCAGTGGTAAGGCTGCATTGCTTGCAGCTCACTTTAATAGCAAGCAGTCTAGGGAGTCTGTAGAGTTGCCCTCCACATGTCACCCCTATCCTGGTCTCTCCTCATTTGCCTTTAGGTCAAGAGAAGTTAAAAAACTCCTTCATGAGTTGGACTCTTATGGTGGTATTGACCCCTTGGGAATGTTTCCTCTGTTCTTTAAACAGACAGCTGATGTCCTAGCTCCCCGCCTCAGTGTGGTCTTCAGGAGACTACTTCGTCTTGGTAGTTTTCCTGAATGTTGGAGGTCTGCTAATGTTACCCCAATTCCCAAGGGCCCTCCTTCATCTTCAGTTGGTGATTACAGGCCGATTTCCATCACTCCTGTGTTGTCTAAGGTGTTTGAGAGGCTGGTGGCTGTGCGTTTAAGTAACTTCATGGAACGTAATGGTGTATTCCCACCCTCACAGTTTGCATATCGAAGGGGCCATGGCACGTGTGATGCACTTCTGTGTGTCTCATGTACTGCAGAATGCTTTGGAGTTGGGTAGTGAAGCTAGACTGGTGCAACTTGACTTTTCTGCCGCGTTTGATAGGGTAAACCATCTGGGTATCTTCTACAGACTTGGCTCTGTTGGTGTTGGCGGTTCAGTCCTGTCTGTCTTGTCGCAATTCCTCACTGCTCGATGCCAGTATGTTGTTGTGGATGGTGTGCAGAGTGGAAGAGTTGAATTAGTGTCTGGGGTGCCCCAAGGTAGTGTCTTAGGACCGTTGTTGTTCCTACTGTATACCTCTGAACTCTTTAACATCTTGGAGAATGACCTGTATGGTTATGCAGATGACTCCACTCTCACTTCTGTTGTGCCGACCCCTGGTGCCAGGATTTCTGTTGCTCAGTCATTGGATCGTGACCTGGATAGGATTAGTGATTGGTGCAGGTTGTGGGGTATGAGGTTGAATGCTGGCAAGACTAGGACAATGGTGGTCTCTAGGTCTCGCACGGTGTATCCTTTATCGCCACCCTTGATTCTGGTTATTCTGGGAGTTACATTTGATGCCAAGCTGATTTTTGAGAGGCATGTTCGGTCAATCTCAAGGTCTGTCTCCCAAAAGTTGGGTATAATGTGTAGAGCTTGGAGTGTGTTCGGAGATCACTCATTGTTACTGTGGTGTTACAACTCCTTTGTGTTGCCTCTGTTGGAATACTGTTCTCCAGTGTGGTGTTCAGCAGCTGATTGCCATCTCAAGTTGCTAGATAGGATTGTTTCCAATGCTAATTTTCTTACCGGCGGTTTACTTGATTGTAATCTGAGTCACCGTCGTTCTGTTGCATCATTGTGCATGCTGTTCAAGATCAGAAGTAATGTGCTGCATCCTCTTAACTCGTCTCTGCCACCTCTGTATGTTCCAGCTCGTGTCACTCGTGGTGCATTGGACTCCCATGTGTATGCTTACGTATTGCCGCGCTGTAGAACCTGTCAGTACAGTCGATGGTTTGTCCCTAGGTCGGTGTCTCTGTGGAATGGCCTTGGTGAATCTGTCTTTGATGGTGTAGGACTGGCTGGCTTCAAGAGTAGGGCTAATATGTTTTTATTAAGTTAACTACTCATCTTTCTTTCTCTAAGCTGTCTTCTTTTCTTCAGGTAGGATTCATGGGGCTGGGGTCCTCGGATTGATAGAATGCTTCCATTCTCTCCCACCTTTGTGTCTCTGGTTCTATTTTAATAATAATAATAATAACAACTGACTTCCCCTTACACCCAGTGATGATGTAGTAAAAAAATTTGGAGGTTAGAGGGTCCTTCAATCATTGCCACGAAACTCAAACACACACACACACACACACCTACAAAAATTAAAGGAGCTTGTCTGAAAAAAGCATAATCAGGAGGAATCAGAAGCCACCACCTCCAGGATAAGTCAGAAAGATGAATATTTAACTATTATTTATTGGTGAGTATTTGATGAGTAATTTTGGGTATACGCAGAGGATAAGATGAGTAACTGTATAATCTGAGTAACTGATGGGTCCCTTAATAATTGACGACTGTGTTTTGTCTTTTCAATTATTTTCCTCCCCTGTGGGTATAATAAT
Source organism: Petrolisthes cinctipes (assembly GCA_033782935.1). NCBI lineage: Eukaryota > Metazoa > Arthropoda > Malacostraca > Decapoda > Porcellanidae > Petrolisthes > Petrolisthes cinctipes. The sequence goes on from JAWQEG010005237.1 coordinate 48,198, forward strand.
TGACGACTGTGTTTTGACTTTTCAATTATTTTACCCTGTGGGTATGTTAATTAATTATTGTGTTTTGTCTCTTTAGATCATTTTCTCCCCAGGGTATAATAATTGACGACTGTGTTTTGACTTTTCGATCATTTTCCTCCCCTTTGGGTATAATAATTGACGACTGTGTTTTGTCTTTTTCGATCATTTTCCTCCCCTGTGGGTATAAGAATTGACGACTGTGTTTTGTTTATTCGATCATTTTCCCCTGTGGGTATGTTAATTGACAATTGTGTTTTGTTTATTAGATTATTTTCCCCTGTGGGTATAATAATTGACGACTGTGTTTAGACTTTTCAATCATTTTCCCCTGTGGGCATGTTACTTGACGACTGTGTTTTGTCTTTTCGATCATTTTCCCCTGTGGGCATGTTAATTGACGACTGTGTTTTGTTTATTAGATTATTTTCCCCTGTGGGTATGTTAATTGATTATTGTGTTTTGTTTTCTTGACAGACTTCTGCTGGGTTTACAACGAAGATTACATTCCTGCTGAAGGTGAAGGAGGTGGTGATGATTAGTAATAGTAAGTAGTAAGTAATAGTAGTAAGTGGTAACGTGGGTAGTAGTGATATGTGGTAACAGTGGTAACTAATGGTAGTGGTGGTAACAATGGGGGGGGGGGTCTGAAAAGTCATAAATTCGGGGTGAGGGTGAAAAATAAAATTCGAATGGGGGGCTGGGGGGGGGCTCACATCCTCACCTCACAGCCAAATATAAATAAAAAACAAAACAAAAAGCATTGATCATAAATTAATTACTAACATACAAAGGTAAATAGATAATTACCTATACAAGCGACAACGAAAGATGAACCCCGTAATTATAACAACATTGTGTACTGTATTTTGTAATGGAATACGAAATGACACCCTTTATAACAACATTCTGTACTGTATGCTGTATTTTGTTATGATATGCAATACGAGTTTCTAAAATCATTAATTATCGAGGTGAATGTTTAAGGGGGTGCGGGAGTAGGGGACAGGCTTGGGGGGGGGGGGGGGGTTTGGGGGGTGCGGGAATAAGGGACAGACTTGGGGGGGGGGGGTTGCGGGAATAGGGAACAACAGGCTTTCTACCCACCCCAAGCCTGTCCCCCTATTCCTGCACCCCCCTAACCCCTCCTAGGCCTGTCCCCCTACTAGGAAAGAGTTTGTTTTTGGGTTTAATGTTGAGGGAAACGCACCTAATACATCTTCCATGCTTCGTTGTTTGTTTACATTGGGGGAGACGCGCCTAAAAAAAAAAAAAAAAAAAAAAAAAAAAGAAAAAAAAAAAAAAAAAAAAAAAAACCGCATTCAACCACTAGTATGTGACTCAGATGGTTCGAAACTTCAACAAGACCTCCATGGATACAAATTTTTGGATTGCGACTTGCGAGTGTGCTTTTTGGCCTAATAGTTATAAAGGAAGCACTATTAGCCCTGTCCTGAAAATAATACAACTGAAAAATGAAGCTTGTTGTTGTTGTTGTTGTTGTGTGGAGAATTCTGTTAGCTGATACCACGTGGACATTAAAAAAAAAAAAAAAAAAAAAAAAAAAAAAAAAGTGAAGGTCGTGTAATTCGTGTGTTTCCCTCAACCATAAATAAAAACCGTATGAGCTGCACAGACGACAAGACAAGTTAGAATGATGAGTATTTAACTATTATTGGTGAGTATTTGATGAGTAATTATGAGTATTTGTTGATGATAAGTCAGAAAGATGAATATTTAACTGTTATGGGTGAGTATTTGAATATTATTAATGTGAGTATACGTAGAATTCATGAAAGATGAGTATTTAACTGTTATGGATGAGTATTTGATGAGTAATTATGGGTATACATAGAGGATATAAAAGAAAGATGAGTATTTAACTGTTATTGGTGAGTGTTTGATGAGTAATTATGGTTGTTTGTAGAGGATAAGTCAGAAAGATGAATATTTAACTGTTTTGATTGAGTATTTGATTATTATTCATATGAGTATACGTAGAGTATATTCTTAATTTCGGATATTGAACAAAATTAATGTTACTGAGAGGTGTTGTGTCTGTCTGTCTGTATGTCATGATGTATTGTTTGTGTATTTGGTTCTTGTAGATGTAGAAGGGCATTATGTAGTCAGTATAGATCAGTATTTTGGGTGAGTAATAATATCCATAGAATTACCCACTAAGTACTCAGATTATACACTAGTTATTCATATTATCCTCTGCGTATACCCAAAATTACCCACTAAATAGGTTATTCCCCGATAATTATTACTCATCATATATATCCTGTAGAACTAAAATTACTCATCAAATACTCACCAATAACAGTTAAATACTCATCTTTGGCAATAATCACGTGGTATCATCTGGATAATTATTTTAAAACAAGATCGCTCATAGAAAACATTTTGAAGTGTGATATTGACAGGCATAATTATTCCTTAAGGGACCCTGTGATGTAGTCAGAAAATTGGAAATAAACGAGTCCTTCAAATATTGCCACGAAACACACACACACACCTACATTAATTAAAGGAGCTGGTTTGGTTGTTTCGTGGCATAGTCAGGAGGAATTAGAAGAAGCCTCCAATTCTCATACACGATCACAGGGTCTTTGAAGGGTTAGAGTACAGTGTTGGTGGTATATCTGGAGCAACTGAATCCTCCAAACTATTCCAAGCAACAACAGGACACCATTATTATATTATTGTCAATCTGTTGGTTCTGTTTCCTGGGAGACTTTGGAGGAATCAAGGCACTTCAATGTATCAAACGTTTACTACCACCTTAAGGGACCCTGTGATTGTGTATGATACCTGGAGGCTTCTGATTCCTCCTGACTATGCCACGAAACAATTGAGCTTCTTTGAAAAAATTCTGTATGTGGTGTTTCGTGGCAATGTTTGAAGGACTCACAAACCTCCATTTTTTCTGACTACATCACACATGGGGTCTTTAAGTAGGTATCGATTATATGGACATGAATATTTACATTACATTCCATTTCAACCATTTATATATAAAGTTAAGATAGCAACAGTTATAACACTGCTTTGGTACAGACAGTTGTCGACAATGTGTCCTTTACATTCCAGGGAATAAATAATACAAGATGATTAAATTTTATCTATAGGCTATATCCTTTTAACACAGTAAATAATTTATATACTTTACAGTACACCCTCGATATAAGATTATTTAATTTATCACATATATCTTTTTAACACAGGCTCAGTAAATCACTTATGTAATATAAAGTACATCCTCGATATAAGATTATGAATTTATCACAAATATCCTTTTAATACAGGCTCAGTAAATCAGTCTATAATATGGTAATGAATAACAGAAGCCTGGGATAGCATTTGGTGATATTGAATGAGTGATTAAATGTAAAATATAGTATTGGTTTACAATTATTTTTATTCAATTTATATCGAGGGGTTACAGTAGTAATTATTATGAACCTCCAAACTCTTCTCTTGATTAGGGTTGTTGTATATTATATGCAAGAACATTCGTGGTGTTGACGACGGTGTGGTATTGGTACGATGGCTCTGTAGCTAGTGTGTCTATGAAGCCATCGTATCGGTACCACAACATCGTAAATACCAACGATAGTCTTACATACGGTATCGGTCTTCATGTCACTGGGTCGATTCCACAGTGGGTATCCGTTTGTTAGCTTCCCAACCAACCAACCACACTAGTCTTGTATTATCCAAAAGCTGAGTATCCACATTCACAATCTCTATCCAACAGTTAGATAATGATGATCACTGTATAGTTTACTCACCAAATTCATTAAATAATTCACCCACAAGTCATTTAATTAAACGGCTAACTAACATTCTTTCGTTTGCGTGCTTACAAACCACAACGAACGACTGTGGAATCGACCCACTATGTTTGTCTCTATTATTACATTTGGGTTTGTATTGGTAGCTACAGACTGACTGCTTCAAATGAGTGGCAAAGTACTCTTGTCCACAACTGTACATTCATTTATATACCAAGTAGTGTTTATGTAACTAGTAGGAGATGGAGGAAAAGTCACAGTTTGGTAACCCTCAATAGAATAAACTAATCCTACAAGTACAGCCACAATCAAATAACCACCGACACTTACCTTTCATCGTAGTAAATATCTTGGTAATAAAGAACAACACGTGTTTAATTTTGCACCACCTCATAATAATAATTGAAGGGGTTGAGTTTACGTAAGGTGTTGTTGTATGATTATATTTTGATATGATACTGATTTATTTGCACGATGGAAGGAAAGTGTCGGTGGTTATTTGATTGTGGCTGTACATGTGGATAACAACTCGCTAATAAATTGCTGTCTAATGATTACACGTTCTCTTATGATGATGATGTTATTGTTTTGAATAGTGAGTAGGTGCTTGTAGTAAATTTGAAGATGGTACTTATTCCTGTGTGTGTGTGTGTGTGGGAATAGTGAGTAGGTGCTTGTAGTATATTAGAATATGGTACTTATTCCTGTGTGTCTGTGTGTGTGTGTGTGTGTGTGAATAGTCAGTAGGTGCCTGTAGTAAATTAAAATATGGTACTTAACCTTCTTATTAGAAAGTTTCTCAGCTAACGAACATATGGATGCTGTCAAACTTATACACGAGTCACTCCAATGTGGCTGATTATATATTAATTATTATTACCCACGACTGTACGTTGATGAAAACACCATAACCTACTATTTATCCGAGTGTTTGGATTTTCTTCAATATATAGAAAGTTGCAGCTAGACTGATATATATCTTGGGAACACCATTAATAAGTTAGGTCAGATTAGGTTAGATTTGGTTTCCTGTTGACAAATTCGTTTAGATAAAATGAGTTGGGAAAGACAATGAGACTATTTTTTTTTTTTTTTTTTTTTTTTTTTTTTTATAGAATGTCCCATGGTTAGTTTTATCTGTACAACCCAAGCATTATTATTCTTCAGCTTGGTAAAACGTTGACAAACCCATACATACACTACACATTAACAAAACAAGTACTGTACTGTATTTGTTATGGCTAATTTTATGTAGTACTGTATTTGTCATGGCATTTTTTTGTAGTTTTGTTATGGATATATTTTTTTGTAGTACAGGATTTGTTATGGCAATTTTTTTTTTTTTTTTTTTGTAATTGTTGTGACTAATTTTTATGTAGTATACTTTATATTATGTTCTGTATAATAATGTTTTGTAGTATTTGATATAGTTATTATTTTTAGTAATTCTTGTAACTAACTTTTTGTAATACTGTATTTGTTGTGGGTAATTATTTTGTAGTACAGCATTTGTTATGACTAATTTTTTGTAGTACTGTATTTGTTATATAATTTTTTTTTTGTATTTGTTGTGACTATTTTTTTGTAGTACTGTATTTGTTATATAATTTATTGTAGTATTTGTTGTGGTTAAATTATTTATATTAATAATTGTTATGACTAATTTGTTGTAGTACTGTATTTGTTATATATTTTTTGTTGTAGGTACTGTATTTGTTATGACTAATTTTATGTAGTACTGTATTTTTTTATGTTTATAGAATTTAAGTTTTTTTGTATTGTTGATGTGATTAATTAAATATGTGTCAAATGTATGTGTGTGTGTTATTTTGTGTCTTGTTACATTGATAACCTAATAACCTCAATAACCTAACATAACCTAACCTTAATAACCTAACCTAACCTAACCTAACCTAACCTAACCTAACCTAACCTAACCTAACCTAACCTAACCTCAATAACCACTAGTAGGTAGGGTAACTAACTCTATGAACTAAAGAACTATACATTATCCAATATTGTCTGAAATTTAGGCTGGTTTTTAAATATTATTATTATTATTATTATTATTGAAGGTAGGCTACTCATGACATCTCTGGGCTTATAACTGCAGTGATAGATCTGTTAAATAAGGGACCCTGTGATGTAGTCAGAAATTTGGAGGTAAATGAGTCCTTCAAATATTGCCACGAAACACACACACACACCTATATGGAAGTAACTTGTTTCGTGTCATGGTCAGGAGGAATCAGAAGCCTCCAATTCTCATACACAATCACAGGGTCCTTAAAGGGATAGTATATATATATTTTTGGAACATTAAAGCGTGTTGATTCCTCCAAAATATGCCACGAAACAGGACCAAATGAACACAAATAATGGTGTTCTGTTGCTTAGAATAGTTTGGAGGAATGGGTTGCTCCAGATTTACACCAACACTGCACTTCCACATTAATTAAGGGACCCTGTGATCGTGTATGAGAACTTGGTGGTAGTGGTGGTGGTGGCTTGTGATTCCTCCTGACTATGCCACGAAACAAGCTCATTTAATTAATCTAGTTAGTGTGTGTGTGTGTGTGTGTGTTTCGTGGCAATGTTTGAAGGACTCGCTAACCTCCATTTACCTGACTACATCACAGCTGTAGGGGATACTTAATTGAATATACCCAGGAAAATTATCAAACATTAAGGTTTTTATTGTTTATATTTTTTATACTGTTTATATTTTTACCACACTACTGTAATAATAACAACATTCTCCATCATGTGTGTTATGTTAGGATATGTGTGTGAAATAATAGCATTATATATATAGCTCTCTTTATTATTTATTATTGCACTAGGCTAATTGACAACACTAAAATATAGCCTATATAATTATATATATATTTATTAGTATAATCTTCACAACTCAACATCTGGGACATATACACACATACATAAATACATACAGTAGTAACTATATTATTGACTAGGAATAAAGTTTTATGCTTGTTTTAAATAAATAGGATAGTATATATTTTATTTATGCTTTATAATAATAACAAATAATAACAAACATCTTACCTCTTCCAAAATTAATATCATATCTTTCACTTGTTATCACACTTGTTGTAACCCCTACCATCACTCATGTAAATAAAAACATCTTATCTATTTCAAAATCAACATCACATCTTTTTATCACACGTTCCCCTCCCCCATACATATAAATTAAAACATCTTATCTCTTCCAAAAATTAACCTCATATATTCTTCACTTTCTATCAAGTTGTATCCTTTGAGCAGGTTATAATAATAATAATAATAATAATAATAATAATAAAAATAGTAATAATAATAATAATAATTTTTTTTTCCAGTTTATATTTACAGTAACCAATTATCACAGGTAAACAGTTTCTCATATATTATGTATTATAATTATATATTTAAAATAATAATAATAAATAAGATGAATGAAAAAGGGTCCATATTCAAGAACAACATTGGTGGTATTTACGACGGCGTGGCATGGTATACGATGACAACACACACACACATACACACACAACAACAACCATCGTATCGTAAACACCACACAAAATAATAATGTTCTTGAATATTAACCAAGGTGTCGTCAGGTTAGGTTAGATTAGGTTAGGGTTGGTAAAGTTAGGCTAGGTTAAGTTAGGTTAGGCTATGTTAAGTTAGGTTAAGTTAGGCTTAGATAGGTTAGGTTAAGTTAGGTCAGGTTAAGTTAGGTTAAGTTAGGTCAAGTTAGGTCAGGTTAGGTTAGGTCAGTCGTTGAACCAGTAACTGTAAATTAATTCCTCCAAACCCTATCAAGAAACAAAGCGGTCAGGTCGACTCTCAATACATGTAGTACTGGTGATCATTATGTTTCCAGGCAAAGGTTTGTAGGAATATGTAGTAAGTAGTAGCCGTTAGGGGGAAGTTTTTTTATGTTGGTAAATCTGGAGCAGCAACTGAATCCTACAAATTATTCCAAGCAACAGAACACCATTATTTTTGTGTTGGTAAATCTGGAGCACGTGAATCCTCCAAACTATTCCAAGCAACAGAACACCATTATTTTATTTTTGTGTTGGTAAATCTGGAGCAACTGAATCCTCCAAATTATTCCAAGCAACAGAACACACACCATTATTTTTGTGTTGGTAAATCCGGAGCAAGTGAATCCTCCAAACTATTCCAAGCAACAGAACACCATTATTTTTGTTAACTTGGTCCTGTTTCCTGCAGGCATACTTTGGAGGAATCAAGGCACTCCAATGTACCTAAAGGGAATTAATTACCACCTTAATTTGGTTCTCTGACAACAACAACATTTTTACTTTTTATTTTTTTATCACGTTAATTAAATTGGAGGTTCTCTTGTTGGTAAATTTTGAAGGCTAATGATTCCTCCTTAACTATACCAAAAAACAGACACCTCCAAATGGTTCTAATTAGGTATCTGCTGTTTCAAGACATAGGGTCGATTCCACAGAGGTTTGTTTTGGTTTGTAAGCATGCAAACGAAAGAATGTTAGCCGTGTAAATGACTTATGGGTGAATTATTTAATGAATTTGGTGAGTAAACTATATATTATTATGCAGTGATCATCATTATCCAACTGTTGGATAGATTTTGTGAATGTGGATACTCAGCTTTTGGAAAATAATGAAGCCTTATAACAAGTGTGGTTGGTTGGGTAGCTAACAAACGAATACCACTGGAATCGACCCATAGTTTGAAGGAAGCAGAGACCTTAAAAAAATCACCCAAAAGTGAATCTTCCTTTAATTAATGAAACCTCTCAATTTCATTCATTCCGTCTTTAAAAAAATATGATCATATTTATTTAAGAACAAAAACTAAGTGGCTGTTTTATTATTAGTTATTTGAAGGCTGCTGATTATTAAAAGGACCCTGTGATCGTGTATGAGAATTGGAGGCTTCTGATTCCTCCTGACTATTACACTCCTAACCATATAGGTGTGTGTGTGTGTGTCTGTGTGTTTCGTGGCAATATTTGAAGGACTCATTTACCCCCAATTTTCTGACTACATCACAGGGTCCCTTAATTAAAGATCTCATATGCAACACCTTATACACATTTTATTTGACATTAAGACAAATAGTACATAAATATACCTGTATATATATATCATACTTATTTGAAAACCATCACTGACAGAACTAAAAGATAGGGACATTATTATTATTATTTTTATTATTATTGTTATTATTATTGTTATTATATTTTATTATTATTATTTATTTATTATTTTATTATTATTATATTTTATTATTATTATTATTATATTTTATTTGTTTTTTTATTTTATTTATTTATTTAACCCACAACTTTTCCAGGTTTTCCGAGGTAACCTATGGAGTATTGGTGATTATTCTGTAGTGTTCACAGGGTCAGATACCAGTCAGTCTTCATTATCTTTCTTAGTCTATAAAGCATTGATAACGTGTTGTTGTATTCATGGGGTCATCTACCAGTCAGTCTTCATTATCTCTCTTAACCCACAAATTATTCTGGTCTGCCAATTACCTATGGAGTTTTGGTGATTAATTTGTAGCATTCATCTTGAAATCTACCAGTCTTCGTTTTACACTCCTTCCCTTCCTGAGCACTGTTAAAAATACTTCAGAGTTATAAGGGGACTACTTATGCCTTCAAACTATGCCAGGAAACAACAGACAGAATCTCCCTCCCTGTATGAGACGAGGGGAAGTTAATTGTGTTTCATGGCAGAGTTTGGAGACTTGAGTAGACGTCAATCATTTTCCCTCGTATTATATTACACATTATTCTGTCAGTGTTGTTCCTCAAGGATGTGGTGGAGTGGGGGGAAGTGCAGGTGTGTTATTGTGGGCAAATCAGAAGTTACAGTTTCCTTCCAAGCTGTATGTGTGTGTGTGTGTGTGGGTGGGTGGGGTAGGTGTGTTATTGTTGGCAAATCAGAAGTTACAGTTTACCTCCAAGCTGTGATGTGTGTGTGTGTGTGTGTGGGGAGGGCAGGTGTGTTATCTTGGGCAAATCAGAAGTTACAGTTTCCCTCCAATCTGTGACGTGTGTGTGGATGGGTGGGGTAGGTGTGTTATTGTTGACAAATCAGAAGTTACAGTTTCCCTCCAAGCTGTGACGTGTGTGTGTGTGGGTGTAGGGAGGGTAGGTGTGTTATTGTTGGCAAATCAGAAGTTACAGTTACCCTCGAAGCTGTGACATGTGTGTGTGTGTGTGTGTGTGTGTACCAGAAAACATAACAGTCCTGAGGCGGTATTGGTGTGTGTGTGTGTGTTTAGAATGTGACGAAAGCATCTACAAATGTTATACTGTTCATTGACTGTATTGCTGTATGTTGTTGTGTATGACAGAATATTCCACCAAAGAAGTTGTTGTAGGATAGAAGTTGTAGGATTATATCGAAGGGTTGTAGAATGGATAGAAGTTGTAGGATAATGTTGAAGGGTTGTAGAATGGATAGAAGTTGTAGGATAATCTTGAAGGGTTATAGAATATACTATAATAATAACACCTTTATCGTACACAACAAAAACAAACACAAACAACATTAGGCTCTTCACTGTGGTATATATATATAAATTTCTTGATGCTCTTAGTAACATTTTAAATACTGTACTAAACCTGTTTCAGGTATTGTTAGGATTGAGTCGTCAGAGTTTTAGGAACCCCGTGATGTAGTCAGAAAATTGGAGGTAAACGAGTCCTTCAAATAGAGCCGTGAGAAACACCACCTTGCCTACGTATATGGAAGGGGGCGTGTTTCGTGGCATAGTCAGGAGGAATCAGAAGCCTCCAATAGGGGGTTCTCACTCAGCTGATCGGCGTGACGTCACGATGTAAACATCCGCCATGTTGGTAGACTGGCAGGGTTGCCATTTGGTATTTTTCATTACCAAATCGTGCCCAATTTAGTAATGAAAAATCTGTTTGGTATTATATTATTTGATTTGGTATTGTATCTGAAAGGTGAATTGTCTGCTGTCTTGTAGATTAACTTACAGTACTACAAAACCTTCATCTACACAACATAGGCTACTGCTATTTTTAAGTGGAGATATTACTCCTATACCGGTATATCAAATGTCTTGGTATATATATATATATAACTGTGAGTGTAAGATATATATACATATACAGTATAATTATATATTACACTAAACGTACGATAACTCCATTTATCTATTAGAAACACAGGGTGTTCTCGGTATTTGCGCTATCATAGTTTTGAAACCTACCAATCAAATCTCGTCTACGCATTCATAAATATTGATCTGGTTAATGCAAATATTAATAGCATAACTGCATAAGATTTAAAAGATGGTAAGAGCTAGGTGCAGTTGTTGCACGAGTAGCAGCCAATGCGATTGTACAGATCATGAATATGGTACCCGGTCATAGCCTATGTGACTATTTGATATCACCCAACCCTGAGTACAACTTCCAGTCCAAGAAATGCCACATAAGTTTAAAGGCACACTACTTTTTTACCATTGGTTGGGTTAAAGAAGTGATGGTATGACAAACATCAAGACCAACATCAACTTGGGTACCATGTGGACCTTCATACAGTTATTGTGAGAAGCACGGTATATATTTATCCTTATTTCTCTGCATAATTTTCATATCTGCCAATGAATGAGCTAACACTTTAAATTATTATCCCATATGGTTATTATAGAGGAGAATATTAATTCCAAACTAATAATTATTTTTCTGTAATTATTAGGGTTTTCCCCAACCCAAAACCCCCAACTTCCCCAGCTCTTGCCCAAGATTGTAGGGGGAGGAGAGGGGTTTGATGTTGGCTCCCTGGATATTCGGGAGAACCATAAATTCCTTCTCTTAATTAGGAGTTTCTCTTGTGCTTCTCCTTGGTTTCTTATCACCTTAGGGATCCGAAAGGACAAACCAGGAAGTTTGTCTGTGTTAGAACATCTCACCATGCAGCAAAACCGTGACATTCTTAAATATCCCCTTAAAGGAGGTCTAACACTCGTCCAAATCAATGAAACGTGCTAGACATAACCACTACCCTCTGCTTGTATACATAGAGGTATACTACCAACATGGCCGCCGAGCGCACCGTGACGTCACAGTAACGTCACATGAGAACTCCCATACACGATCACAAGGACCTTAACATCATCATCTTACCTCCATTTCAAAGCAACTATAATTGGTCTTGGTAGGTAGGTAGTTAGATGGATGGATGGGTGGGTAGGTAGGTGGATAGGTAGGCAGGTAGGTAGGTGGGTGGGTGGGTAGGCAAGAAGTTGGGTGGGTGGGTATGTGGGTAGGTAGACAGGTAGGTAGGTAGGTAGGCAGGTCAGATAAATAATTAATTAGACCACAGTTAATTAATCCTGGTGCAATCTATATAATGTGGTAATACATTTAATTAATATATATTCATCTACCATGTTTACAGTACAGTAATGGAAGGTCTACAGTCCACTCATGTCATTAATTAAGCACATGTAACACTAATTAACACATAGTAGCATTAGTAGTTTTTTGTTAATCTGCTGGTCTTGCTGTTTCCTGGTATATATTGGACGAATCAAAACACTCCCCAACATACCCACTCAAAAAAAAAAAAAAAAAAAAAAAAAAAAAAAAAATATTATTGCCCCCCTAAGTGAAATAAATAAATGGGAGATTCTTTTGAGAGTAAATTATTTTGAAGGTTACTGAATCCTCCAAACTATACCACGAAACAGGTCCCCCCAAATGGCAACACTGTGGTGACTTGGTTTCCTGACATAATTATGTAGTTTTGGGGGAATCAAACATTAGATGGTAATATTACACCTTCCAATTCACCAACAAGAGAATCTGTCTATTATTAGTATTATTCTGTGCTCACAATAATTCTCTTTCTTTTCTACAGCGTTGTATGTACGAGAACACGAAGCGACACTTGACACCTCTACTGGATGATTACACGTATGTATGTGTATTATTGGCCACAAGGTATTCATACACACGCTGTTGTATTCTAGGGTTTATAATATATAGTAGAAAAAGTGAGTCTACGTAACTCCAATCAAACGTTATTATTATTATTATTATTATTAGGTTTGTTGTTTTCTAATGTAAGACTATGTAACAGCAATACAATATTATTTTCATTATTAGGTTTGTTGCTTTGTAATGTAAGACTACGCAATTGCAATACAACATTATAATTATTATTATTATTACATTTGTTGTTTAGTTAATCATGGAGTCTCATTGCAGTACTTCCACAGTATTAATGACTTCTCTTTCCATTTAGCCTGTGTAAGAATTCCGGTGGCCAACTGTATGTAGATTACTGTACGTTGTGTAGTTTACTGTAGGTCCTATTAGGCAACGTTCAGACAAGACACACCTACACATCATGTTGACTGCATGGTTATTATTAACAGGCTACATACAACTGGAAACAACACACACACACACACACACACACACACACACACACACACGCACACATAGCCATTGACTGGTAACATTAATAGGCTACATACATCTGGAAACATCACAAACACACACACACATACACATATATAGCCAGTGAGAGAAGTCTTTGGTTGGTTGGTGATGTGTAGAGATTTGTTGTTGTTGTTGAAGTTCCTCAAGCTGTCTGGCCGAGCAGCCCCGAGCTCCTGAGGAAGGCCATTGCCTGAACCGGGCTTTCCCACAGTGCCCTCAGAGAGTGTATGTTGTGTTGTTGGCGAGTGTGGTTGTGTGCGTTGCAGTCTTCAATAATGTGTTTAATAGAATGGGGTGCTGTGTTGCATCCCGGACAGGCATCCACAATGGCTCCATCCAGCCTCTTCTGATATGTCAGAAGGGCCGGGTGATGGCCACACTGCAGCCAGGCCAGGTGGACTCTGTCCTCACGGGGAAGGAAGGATTCGGATGGGTGGATGTTAGGAGGTCGTGCATGCAGCTGGGTGTTGTTTTTGAGTGTTTGGATGGATTAGTGAGTGATTTGAGTATGGATGTGTTTCTGGAGATTGGTTTGGGGTGGGCAGGGTGTAAGAGATGATAGTATTTGTGTATGGTATCGTGTACTGGGTGTTGTTTTGATGTTCCTTGGCATGTGTGGGTGTTGTGCCATGTAGTGTAGTGGATGGTGTGGGTTTGTGGAGGCTACAGCAAGTATTTGTGTGCCTCAATATCAAGATGGTCCTTGATTTTGAGGACTTTGGTTTCATAGTGTAGGTGGTGTGTAGGTGTGGTAGCTGTGCAGCCTGTGATTGTCTTTAGGGCTCTGTTCTGTATGGTTTGAAGGGTGTTGTGATGAGTCTCAGTGAGGTTTGAAGCCCAGGCAGGGCTTGCATAATCCATCACTGATCGAATATATTGTTTGTATACTGTGGTTGTGGTTTCTTTGTTGTGTCCGAATGTTGTGCTGGCCAAGGCCAAGAGATGTATCTCTTGCCCTTGGTGCTGGCAAGTGATCTGAGGGCTTTAAGTCTTTGCATGCATTTGTTTTTGATGGCCGTAATATGTTATTTGAATGTCATGGATGTATTGTATGTTATGCCAAGTATTTTGTGTGTGTGTGTGTGTGTGTGTGTGTGGTATAGGTGTGTTGTTTATGGTGAGGTGTGGTGTTGTGTGTGTGTGGTATAGGTGTGTTGTTTATGGTGAGGTGTAGAGTGTAGCGGTGTTCTGCGTTCCAGTTGGTGAGAAGGGTGACAGTTGACTTGATGGGTGCTAATTTAAGTTTGTGGTGAACCAGGCATTAAGTGTGTTGAGGTAGGGTTGGAGGATAAGAGTGGCTGTGTCTGCGTTTCTGTGTGTACATGTGAGTGTTATGTCGTCTGCATAGGAAGCTATGTGTATTTGTGGTGCCTGGGGTGTTGGTATGCCGTACATGTATAGGTTGAAAAGGGTGGGTGAGAGTACAGAACCTTGGGGGACACCATTGGAAAAACTTTTAATGTTAGATGACTGACCAGCAAATGTAGCATGGACTACTCTTCCTCCCAAGAAGCTGGCCAGCCATCTTTTGGTGTTATTATGCATGTTTGTGTTGTATATTTTGTTTGTGAGGTTGTGGCGGGGGATGGCATCAAATGCTTTACTAATGTCCAATGTAACTAAGAGTGTTCTGTGTGGGGGTCTATCTGAGTTGATGCCATCAAAAATTCTTTGTGTGAGGTCTGTAAGAAGGGTGTTTGTTGAGTGTAGAGGTCTGAAGCCATGTTGTGAAGATGCAAGGGGGATGTTTGGTGTGATTAGTTTAATGATGAGGCGCTCAGTGATTTTGGAGGGGGTACAAAGAAGGGTGATGGGACGGTGTGATGAGGGTAGTGTGGGGTCTTTGTTTGGTTTGGGGATGGTGATGATGTTTCCGTGTTTCCAGATGTTGGGTAATGTGTTGTGTGAGTAGCTGTAGTTTGCTATGTTAGTGAGTGTTTGTATGCCTTGTGGTCCAAGGTGTTTAAGGTGTATGTTACTGATGTTGTCTGGACCACAGGCAGGTGAGTGATTTATGTTGTGAATTATGTGATTTGTCTGATGATTTGTGAATGGTGTATAGTCTGGGTCAGTGGGGAAATGTCTCTTGCGTCTAATGACTCGTCTGTCTTCAGGATGAGGGTGAAGGTGGCTGACGTGCGAAAAATGTTGGATGAGTGTGTTTGCTTGTTGTTTGTTAGAGGGTATAGTGTCTGTTGTTGTGATGGCTGCATGTGATTGTGTAGTGTTGCTGTTGGACAGTGTGATGCTGTTTAGTGTTTTGTAGAGTTTGCTGGTGTTGGTTGTGTGGTTGAGTGTGTTGACAAAACTTTGCCAGTTAAATGTTTTTTGTTCTTTAATTTTGTTTTTTATTTGTGTGTTTAGTGCTTGTATTTGGTTTATTGTGTGTTGTGTAAGAGGAGTTGGGGATGTGTGTTTAAGTGTGTCACGTTGTTTGATGAGGCCTTGAATTTCTGTTGTAGTGTTGGGGTTGTGTTTTCTTCTGTTGCCTCTAGGGATGTGCTGTTTGTCTGCGTTTTGTATAATTGTGTTGAATTTTTTAACAGCTGTGTTGATGTTTGTGATGGGTGTACTGTTCAGTGTTTCGAAGTGTTGTTTTGTTTCAATAGTGAAGGCTTCCTAGTTGGCACTTTTGTAATTTGTGTATGTGTGTCTGTGGCCAACTGGGGTGATTCTTGTTTTAGTGGTGATTATGATTGGAAGGTGGTCAGAGCCGAGGGTTCTGACCACCCTCCATGATGTTCTGGGGGCGAGGTTGGGAGAGCAAAAGGATATGTCCGGAGAGGATGGTTGGAAGAGGGCTTGGTGAGGAATATGAGTGTGTTGTTGTGGGTTGTTTAATGAAATGAGGCTGTCAGTTTGTGCAAGGATTTCAAGCCCTCTGTTGACATACCAGGCCGAAGTCTTGGCGTTGAAATCACCACCCAGGATGAGGTCAGGTTGGTTGGTGATCAGATGGAGCTGGGGGGAGAAGTTTTGGGGAACTGTTGGGCTGGTTTGAGGGGGGATGTATAAATTAACTATTGTAATATTGGATGATTTCCCAGTGCGGACTTTGATGCTTTGAATTTCTGTGGTGGTGTCGTGGTGAGGGAGGAGGGATTTGAGTTCCGCACTGGTTTCTATATAATTTAGGGATTTATGGACCAGGGTGATGAGTCCACCGCCATTGCCGTTGGCCCGGTCCTGTCTGATGGTGGTGAAATTGGTGAATGTAGGTGTTTTGTTTGTGTTGCGTAGTTTTGTTTCTTGTAAGATGGCAATGTGTATATTATGTTGTATGATGAAGTGTGTGAGTTCTTGTTTTTTGGTGTATATGCCATCTATGTTTAGTTGAAGTATGTTAATGTTGTGTGTGCGGTGTGTGTTAGGTGCTGCTGCACGGGGGAGAGGAGAGTGTGGGGGGGAAGGAGGTGGAGGTATTGTTGGTGTTAGAAGTAAGGGTGATGGAGGCGGGAGTGTTGGTAAGGGTGATGGAGGTGTGGGTGATGGTAAGGGTGATGGAGAGGGTGGTGGAGGTGGGAGTGATGGAAGAGGTGAGGGACATGTGGAACAGGTCCATTTGTTTGTGTAGTGTTTCATGGATACTAATGTTGTACATGATAAGTGGGTCCAGTTCTTACAAGAGTTGCATTGAACTGAACCCTTTGTCTGCCTACTTGATGTGATGGGTTTAGAGCATATCGGACATGTGTATTTGTTTGTGGGTCCAAGATTGCTTTCAATGTCTCCGGCTAGAAGGAAAAGCCGAGAAATGACAGCCGGAGAATCATTCCTCGGTGATGAAAAAATGTGTAGTTGTGTGTGTTGTGTGAGGGTGTGGTATTGCCCGGATGGCATATTATCCAAGTCTGGCGGGCTACCCCTTACTGCTGGGCCAAAATCGCGGTGGTTGGAAGGAGAATAACGTTTGGGTTATAACGATAAAACCAACCATGGGATAATCTTTGAAATAGTTTCATTCTCTTTCCCAGCTTATTTTACCAAACAGTACCTAACCTAACGTAACATAACCTAAACTGGACCTAACCTTAACCTAACCAAATCAAGCACTGACATATACCCTTCCAGACTTGGATAATATGCGCCCGGGTGACGAAGCCGTTCCCAGGGACTCACGCCCCCTGGTGGGGGGCGGGGGGATGTTGTGACGGTTTGGCCCCCATAGCTTCCTTCCTTGGGAGCCTTGGGGGGTGGTCCCATGACGTAGACGCCGCCACTCCAGGACTTGTGTAGAGAGTAATATGGATGACATTAATATATTGTCTTTTTTTTTCTGTGCCTGTGTGTTTTTACTGTGACTGTGTTGTTGTTGTTGTTGAAGTTGTTGTTGTTCCTCAAGCTGTCTGGCCGAGCAGCCCCGAGCTCCTGAGGAAGGTCATGGCCTGAACCGGGCTTTCCCACAGTGCCCTCAGAGAATGTATGTTGTGTTGTTGGCGAGGGTGGTTGTGTGCGTTGTAGTCTTCAATAATGTGTTTAATAGAATGGGGTGCTGTGTTACATCCCGGACAGGCATCCACAATGGCTCCATCCAGCTTCTTCTGATAATTATGTCAGAAGGGCCGGGTGGTGGCCACACCGCAGCCTGGCCAGGTGGACTCTGTCCTCACTGGGAAGGGAGGATTCAGATGGGTGGATGTCAGGAGGTGGTACATGTAGCTGGGTGTTGTTCTGGAGTGTTTGGATGGATTGGTGAGTGAACTCTCTGTGTAATTATGTACAGTGTGGTTTTTTCTGTGACTGTGTGTAATTATAGTGCGTTTTTTCTGTGACACTGTGTGTAATAATGGTGATTTTTCCGGTGACTGTGTACCGTATATTATATATAGCGTGTTTCATCTGTCGTGTGGAAACTGTATATAACAATTCCCTTCAATATATTAATGATGACCATTGATGTATGTTTGGTATACATTTCAGTGTTGGGGTGTGTTACAGGCAAGTGCACTATACTTAGGTGTGTAACGTATTGGTGTAACTCATCTTGGAGTGTATTATTGTTAAGGAAAATGCCAAGAAACTTAAATGAGGAAGCAGGTGCGTACATTTTCACCATTTGAAACAACATAGAATAATATAGTGTATTGCAGCAGACTGATTGTAATTGGGTTAGAATCCAAAACACAGGGTCATATAATAATGGGTGGCAGAGTGTTACAACCAGTCAAGCGACAACTACCCTGAAATTGAGTTATTAATAGGAATTACTTCTACAATTCCTCTTCTATCTAATGAACAAATGGATATCATCTTAGCTTGCATACAGACATCTCTAGAACCTCTGAAATACAACCGAGTAACAAATAAGTCAAATGCAGGCAGTCGACAAGTCAGTCAGCTGAAGCAAAGATGTTGCCACTGCTCGCTAATTAGTATTATTTACTTCGTGCTCTACGTGATTATTTTATTAGCTGTTGGGAACGCTTGCTATGTAGTATAAGAACATTGATGTACATTTTTATTGTAAAAACAAACTTGTAAATCCATTTAGTTATCACAAATCGTGGAAAAAAGATAATTAAAAAAAGAGGAAACAGCGAACGATGGCGATGTCCGCCGGCCCGGTCGCATATTATCCAAGTCTGGCGGGCTACTGCTTACTGCTGGTCCAAAATCGCAGCGATTGGAAGAAGAATAACGTTTGGGTTATAACGATAAAACCAACCATGGGATAATCTTTGAAATAGTTTCATTCTCTTTCCCAGCTTATTTTACCATATATAAACGTAACGTAATCTGACCTGACCTAACCTAACCTTAACCTAACCAAATCAAGCACTGACATATACCCTTCCAGACTTGGATAATATGCGGCCCGGTCGGACCAGCCCAAACTCTCGTACTGTGTTTAAAAAATGTCTAAATAATTTATGCTTATACTATGTGTTTCACTGTATTATAAGGGAAGTGTTATTACTTCGATATTTCTTAGTAAAATTATGACAATACATCGAATAAGATACATAATTAATTAAAGTGAATAATAATAATTGTGAACTCACAAATTGCATGGGTAGGCAGTGACTACTGACTAGAGTCAGTCAGACAGTCACACTCTCACTGAGAGAGAGAGAGAGAAAGAGTGTGTGTAGGGGTAGAGAGAGGACAAGGGGTAGGATCATGGAGGTAGTATACCTATACTACCTCCATGGTGTGTGAGTATTATAATCCATTAAAAAATCTTTTGTAATTCTTGCCCGTGTGGACAAATAGATGCATGATGACGCAGCAGTTCCTCTTCTTACCACTCATTCATAACAGTTTAACCTAGCAAACTCAGATACATAATAAACTACTGTTTAGAACTCTGACTGTTAAAAGCAATAGGTTGAATCGTATGTTTGGCAGCGACCGGCGCCATACCACCTGCTGGCGCCTGGCAGAGAGGCTAGAAGCTGCTAGATAATAGATCGGAAAAACTGTGCTAGTACCAGACTCTTCAACTTTTCAAAGTTATTCTGTAACGTACCTACATCTAAACTATACCCATAGAATGCTTAAACAATGTAGTTTCTTAAGTGAAATAGTATATTTTATTATTATTTACCAATTCTCCATTTTAATCTAATATTTCAGTACGAGAATAACTTTTCACATATTTATCATAACACTCGTATTTATTATACCTGTAATATCTTTCTTAATAGGGAACTGAACACTTTTTGGCATATATCAGTAAAAAGCTAAGAAAACTTGGCCTCTAATGAAGTCTGAAATACCACAGTATATGTTATAGTGTGGTGATATAAAGTTAATGAAGTGAAGTAACGGTCAACAGATTATTCGCGTTTACCTTACGTGTGACATTATTACCTATACTTTAAAGGCAATTATCTCGTTTAAGTAGGCGTGGCGCTTGACTGGTTGTAACACTCAGCCACTCATTATTATTATATGCAACAACATCCGTGTGTGTGTGTGTGTGTTGACTTGACGATGGCTGGGTAACGGTACGATGGTCAAAGGAGTCATCGTATCAGCACCACATCATCGTATATGCACCATGAATGAATGTTCTTGAATATGGCACATAGGATAATTAATAGTCATGATGTAAATGTAAGTTATTATGTTATGTTATATTATGTTATGTCATGTTATGTTAGATTATGTTATGCTATATTATATTATATTATGTTATGTTATATTATGTTATATTATATTATGTTATATTATGTAATGTTGTTGTTGTTGTTACATTACATAGCTGCACGACGTAAGCGATGTGTGACAGGGTCCAACTCAGCTCCCAACATGGCCGCCAGGGAATACACGTCACTAGGCTGTAAACACAACACAAAGACACAAAGTAATTAGAATGGATTTTTTTTTTTTTTTGGGGGGGGGGGCGGGAGGCAGAGGGATGAAAAAGAAAAAAATAATAATAAAAGGATATTATTATTATTATTATTATTATCATTATCATTTTTTTTTTTTTTCTAGTATTTTGTTGTAGAAACCTAACCTAATTTTTATTTTTGGGGGAAGGAGAGATGAAAAAGAAAAATAATAATAATAGAAGGATATATATATATATATATATATATATATATATATATATATATATATATATATATATATATAAAATTTTCCTCTCTTTTTTTTGCTGAAGGCAGAAAGATAAAAATTAATTGAAGGATTTTTTTTCTAGGCTGAAAAGGTAAAAAAAAAAAAAAGTGGTGTTGGTTGTCTGGTTTATAGGGAAAAAAACAGAAAAATTAGTTGTATTGGTTTTCTAGTTCGGGAAAAAACAGGAAATATTTGGCGTTGTTGGTATCTCATGAGTGTATTATTATTATTATTATTATTATTTTTTTTTTTTTTTTTTTTTTTTTTCATGAGAGTAATTTTTTTATGCACTGCCAATGTCATTTTAGGATTTATTATTTAGCCCTTCGTAGGTTTAAGGGACCCTGTTATGTAGTCAGAAAATTGGAGATAAACGAGTCCTTCAAATATTGCCACGAAACACACACCTATATGGAAGGTTTTGTTTCGTGGCATGGTCAGGAGGAATCAGAAGTCTCCAATTATCATACACGAGCACAGGGTCCTAAATTATTGTGTTAGACTGGTACTAAAGGTTACCTGCTGTCAAAAAGTACTGTACAGCCACAATCAAATATCCACCGACACTTTCCTTCCATCGTAGTAAGTATCTTGGTAATAAAGAACAACACGTGTATGATTTTGCAGCACCTCATAATAATAATTGAGGGGGTTGAGTTGACGTAAGGCGTTGTTGTATGATTATATTTTGATATATCTTGGTAATAAAGAACAACACGTGTATGATTTTGCAGCACCTCATAATAATAATAATTGAGGGGGTTGAGTTGACGTAAGGCGTATGATTATATTTTGATATGATACTGATTTATTTGCACGATGGAAGGAAAGTGTCAGTGATTTTTTTATTGTGGCTGTACATATGTTAAGATATTGACATTTTGAATATTGCAATACTGTAGATTATTATTATTATTATTGCCATATATACAAACTAAGGTTGCTAAAATTAGTTACGAGTACACACACACATATACACACTCAACTTACATTAAGGTTTAGTACTGTTATTGTTATTATTAGTTACGAATACACACACACACACACACACACACTAACATTAGGTAGGTACTGTTATTATTATTATGTTTTACGAGTACACACACACACATTACAGTAGGTTGTTGTTATCATTAATTACACACACACACACACACACACACACACACAAAACTTACATTAAGGTAGGGTACTGGTGGATATTCTGGGGTCTGCTGTAGAGGGTTGTTGTTGATGTTATTGTTATTGGCCCTGAAGACAGACGACCTCTTGAAACCTGGCAGTGCAGAGAGTCCATAGCCAGCCACACCAACACCAACACCACCACTACCACCAACACCTCCATCAGACCGTCTCCATACACGTCGACCACCAACACCACCAACACCATTATTACCAGGCATCATTACTGTCCAGGGAAGAGTATAGAAGGGTGTTACTGTAATGATAATGGTGGTAGTGTGTAATGTAATGATAGTGTTATAGGAGTGTGTACTGTAATGATAGTAGTAGTAGTAGTAGTAGTGTGTAATGTAATGATAATGGTAGTAGGAGTGTGTACTGTAATGATAGTAGTAGTAGTAGTAGTGTACTGTAATGATAGTAGTAGTAGTAGGAGTGTGTACTGTAATGATAGTAGTAGTAGTAGTAGTGTGTACTGTAATGATAGTAGTAGTAGTAGTGTGTACTGTAATGATAATGGTAGTAGGAGTGTGTACTGTAATGATAATGGTAGTAGTAGTGTACTGTAATGATAGTAGTAGTAGTAGTAGTGTGTACTGTAATGATAGTAGTAGTAGTAGTAGTGTGTACTGTAATGATAGTAGTAGTAGTAGTGTACTGTAATGATAGTAGTAGTAGTAGTAGTGTGTACTGTAATGATAGTAGTAGTAGTAGTAGTGTGTACTGTAATGATAGTAGTAGTAGTAGTGTACTGTAATGATAGTAGTAGTAGTAGTAGTGTGTACTGTAATGATAGTAGTAGTAGTAGTGTACTGTAATGATAGTAGTAGTAGTAGTAGTGTGTACTGTAATGATAGTAGTAGTAGTAGTAGTGTGTACTGTAATGATAGTAGTAGTAGTAGTGTACTGTAATGATAGTAGTAGTAGTAGTAGTGTGTACTGTAATGATAGTAGTAGTAGTAGTAGTGTGTACTGTAATGATAGTAGTAGTAGTAGTGTACTGTAATGATAGTAGTAGTAGTAGTAGTGTGTACTGTAATGATAGTAGTAGTAGTAGTAGTGTGTACTGTAATGATAGTAGTAGTAGTAGTGTGTACTGTAATAATAATAATATCCTTGTTATATATTTATTCCTGGTGTGATAATTGAAGACTTTGGGTCGATTCTACAGTGGTATTGGTTTGTTAGCTTCCCAACCAACCACACACACTTGTAAGGCTTCATTATTTTCCAAAAGCTGAGTACCGGTAACAACATTCACAAAATCTATAAAACAGTTAGATAATGATGATCACTGCATAGTTTATTCACCAAATTCATTAAATAATTCACCCAGAAGTCAAACACTGTTACCAAAACCAGTAGGTGAATGCAGGTGGGGACTACTTCATCTGGTAACACTGCTAAAAAAAGCGAGAGAAATAAGCTCACCTGTCCAATTGTGTGGACAGTTTAGGAGTTAATGGAAAAAGTTATGGAAAAAATTAGGATAACCAATTTAACTAACTTTAAGTCGTGTGTGTTTTGTTTGTTTGTGTGTGTTTTATTTTTTGCGTGTGTGTGTTTTGTTTGTGTGTGTGTTGTATTTTTATTCATTATTTTATCTTTTCTTTTTATATGTGTGTGCGCGTATGTGTTGTATTTTTATTCATTTTTGTATCTTAATATTTTTTTTAATGTGTGTGTGTGTGTTGTATTTTTATTATTTTTTTATCTTAATATTTTTTTTAATGTGTGTGTGTGTGTTGTATTTTTATTATTTTTTTATCATAATATTTTTTTATATATGTACGTGTGTGTATGTGTTTGTTTCTTTGTGTCTGTGTGTGTGTTTGTTTTTTTTTCATTTTATTTTAACTTATTATTTTTTTATGTGTGTGAATGTGTGTTGTATTTTTATTCATTTTATTATATATATATATATATATATATATATATATATATATATATATATATATATATATATATATATATATTTTTTTTTTTTTTTTTTTTTAGTGTGTGTGTGTGTGTGTGTGTGTCATACCTGCTTCAGGGTGTTGTTGTGCAGCCCTCACGTTCTGTTTGAGTAGTCCCATCCCTCCCACTGGGGCACCGTCGGATCCCACCTCACTCTCCTCGTAATCCGGGAACAGTTTGGGCTGCGGCGCAAACCTGTAATGATAGTAGTAGTAGGAGTGTGTACTGTAATGGTGGTAGTAGTAGTAGTAGGAGTGTGTACTGTAATGATAGTAGTAGTAGTAGTGTGTACTGTAATGATAGTAGTAGTAGTAGTAGTAGTAGTGTGTATTGTAATGATAGTAGTAGTAGTAGTAGGAGTGTGTACTGTAATGATAGTAGTAGTAGTAGTAGTGTGTACTCTCTCTCTCTCTCTCTCTCTCTCTCTCTCTCTCTCTCTCTCTCTCTCTCTCTCTCTCTCTCTCTCTCTCTCTCTCTCTCTCCTCTCTCTCTCTCTCTCTCTCTCTCTCTCTCTCTCTCTCTCTCTTGTAGTAGTAGGAGTGTGTACTGTAATGATAGTAGTAGTAGTAGGAGTGACCATTAATTAAGGAGGGTAATTCACTTTTGGTGTTACATTGGGGTGCCTTGATTCCTCCAAAGTATGCCAGGAAACGGAACACAAGAGCGAAAATATTGGTGTGTTCTGTTGCTTGGAATAGCTTGGAGGATTCAGTTACTCCAGATTTACCAACACTGTCCATACTACCCCCTTAAAGGACCCTGTGATCGTGTATGAGACTTGGTTGGTGGCTTCTGATTCCTCCTGACTATGCCACGAAACAAGCTCCTTCAATATAGGTGTGTGTGTGTTTCGTGGCAATATTTGAAGGACTCGCTAACCTCAAAATTTCCGATGTGTTTCTCTTGTTGGTGAATTGGAAGACTACTGATTCCTCCTAAGTAGACCAGAGAACAGATGCCCTCAATGGTACTAATAATAGGAGATCTGTTTCGTGGCATACTTTGGAGGAATCACAGACCTTACAATTCACCAACAAGATAATCTCCACTTAAATTCACTCATTAGATTAATTTAAATAGATAGAAAAGGTGGATACATAGGAGATATAGACAGATAGATAAATTTGTATGGTGGGGTCGTAGTGAATAGTTAATTAATTTCACTTTTTAGATACATTTAAATAGATAGAAAAGATGTATAGTTAAATAAATATATATATATAGACAGATAGAAAAACAGAGGTGATTTTTCCACTGATTTGATGCATTTAAATATGGGTAGATACAGGGATAAGATAGTTAATTAAGCGACCCTGTGATGTAGTCAGAAAATTGGAGGTCAGTAAGTCCTTCAAATATTGCCACGAAACACCACCTACATTGAAGGAGTTTGTTTCATGGCACAGTCAGGAGGAATCAGAAGCCACCAAGTCTCATACACCATCACATACAGGGTCCTTAAATAAATATACACACAGACAGTCTAGAGAAACATATTATGAAGATGGTTTAAAAAAATGTATATATTACTATGTATAGAGATTGATACCACCACTGCTGTATAAGATAAGGGACCCTGTGATTGTGTATGAGTGTAATGCCACAAAAATGTATTAATATTAAAGGTTTAAGTTATTATTATTATTATTATTATTATTATTATTATTATTATTAGTTAATGTCACAATAATGTACCCATGTGTTGTTGTTTGTTTAGGTATAAGTAAGTATATTAAAATATTATATGTATATGTAAGGTTTTGTATGTTTAAGGTTAAGTAGATTAAGATATTATAAGTATATGGTAAAGATAAAATTATAGATGATTATACTTAAGTTCCCTGTGCGAGTGTGAAATCCCAAGGCTTTGCGCATGCTCAGAAACATGTCCGAATTCTTTCCCTCCCATTTGTAAACACGTGATATTTATAATGTAATTCGTTCCTTGTTGTGGACATCACTGTAGAATGATGGTAACATTTTAATTATCATCGTCTCTTGATTGAGGGTCAGTAACTAATTACAGTATGTGATTGGAAATAGAATATTAAGCAAAAGAAGTTAAAACCATTCGAATCCCCGACTCATGTATCGAGACCCAGTGAATGTATAGAGCCGTGGTGAGGGATGCCATCACTGATGATCACTCCCACAAGTCTCTCATTCATGTTCTTCACTTCATCTGTACAGGTTGGTGGTTAACAGCTCGTCCAGCCCACAGTACACTGGAAATATATCCCACTTTTTCTTATTCTTGAGTCCGTAAGCGTCCATGGAAATATCATGTTAGTAATTTTAGTTTTTTTTTCTCATTCGTGGCCTTCACTCCATCTCGACAGTCGACAGTCTGAGAATCTGAGCAAGCCAAACCAGCCATGTGACACACACACACACAGAGCCACCCCTTATACATACCCGGTACCAGCCCGCCTATTTCACTAGTTAGTTGGTTAATTAAGGTAGTAGGTTGTTAATATGACAGGTCCCATTGTGACTGCCACTCACTTATATTGATATGGTGTGTACTCTATAGTGACTGCCCCGTGCTGTAGTTTGTTAAGTTTGAAGCATTAAAACTGTGTGTGTAACTATTTGTGTGCAGGAATATTAATAACTGCTGTACTGTATAGTTAGGGAGAGTGAGTAAGGTAACTCCTTCATGTATATTGTATCATCAGGACGGCATTGAACCTGCTTTGAGGCCAGTAAAATTTGATTCAGTGGTTGTGTAAACAGTCGTAGTGGTTTACTTCTCCCGGAGTAGTGTGTTTACATCGTGCTATAACCAGACAAGGAAACCCACAAGCAGGCGAGTAAACAAGTTGAGCCCCACAGAATCCGATAAGCTAACAGTCTCGGCCCAAAAACCCCAAAACGCTTCCCAATTCTCATCTAAAAAGGGAGGTTTTACATGGTGGGATAAAAATTTAAGCATTACATGAGAATTGGAGGCTTCTGATTCCTCCTGACTATGCTATGTAACAAGCTCCTTCCATATAAGTGTGTGTGTTTCGTGGCAATATTTGAAGGACTCGTTTACCTCCAATTTTCTGACTACATCGCAGGGTCCCTTAAGATAGAAAATGTGGGTACATGTATGAAGTTAGTTAGATAGATAAATAAATGAATAGATAGATAGATATAGACAGATAGATAAATTTGTAGGGCGGTGTCATAATGAATAGTTGATTAATTTCACTTATTAGATACATTTAAATAGATAGAAAAGATGGATACCGTAGTTAAGTAAATTGATATACGTATAGACAGATAGTTACCTTGGAGGGGCAGGGGCGTAGCGGACAGTACCGAAGCCTCCACCACTCCTGTAGAAGTTGTGACGACGAGGGGACTTCTGCAGATGCTGTTGCTGTTGTTGTTGTTGTTGTAGTTGTTGTTGTTGCTGCTGGTGGTGGGGAGGGCGTGAGAGCATGGTAATAAGGTCCACTACATCCACCTCCTTCAGTAGTTCGTCCAGGTCAAGGGCACCACGCTTCTGTCGCCTCACTGAGACTCCACCTTCTTCATCGCCTTCGTCACCCACATCACCACGTGCCCGCATTAGGTTCCGAAGGCCGGCCAGTGAGCGGTGACTGTGGTAGGGAAGTGATGGAGGGAATTAGGTTAGGTTAGGTTAGCAGAAAAGTGTTTAATTTGTTGTTGTCGTCAGGAAAAGTGATTGGGTTGTGTTGTGTTGTCAGAAAAGTTATTAGGTTATGTTGTGTTGTCAGAAAAGTTATTAGGTTATGTTGTGTTGTCAGAAAAGTTATTAGGTTATGTTGTGTTGTCAGGAAAAGTGATTAGGTTATGTCGTGTGGTCAGGAAAAGTGATTAGGTTATGTTGTGTTGTCAGAAAAGTTAATTAGATTATGTTGTGTTGTCAGAAAAGTTATTACGTTATGTTGTGTTAGCAGGGAAAGTGATTAGGTTATGTTGTGTGGTCAGAAAAGTTATTAGATTATGTTGTGTGGTCAGAAAAGTTATTAGGTTATGTTGTGTGGTCAGAAAAGTTATTAGGTTATGTTGTGTTGTCAGGAAAAGTGATTAGGTTGTGTTGTGTTGTCAAAAAAGTTATTAGGTTATGTTGTGTGGTGAGGAAAAGTGATTAGGTTATGTTGTGTTAGCAGGAAAGTGATTAAGTTATGTGGCATCAGAAAAACAGGCTATTTACAGATTTTTGTCAGTAATTGTAGCCATGAGATTAATCACTACAATTATTATTATTATTGTTATTATTATTATTATTATTATTAATATTATTATTATTAATATTATTGTTGTTATTATTATTGTTATTGCTCAAAACAGTTCAACCATCGAAAGAAAAAACATATATATATTCTTCAACACAATTTACTGTAGTTATAACACACGATGATTTACACACATCACACTTTCATTCATTAATTGGACAGTATACTTTTGGTACATACATACATTTGGAGTGTCTTGATCCCTCCTTACTTAATTAAATATGCCAGGAAACAGGACCAAGAGATGAACAAAAATAGTGGTGTCCTGTTGCTTGGAATAGTTTGTGTGGAGGAATTTGTTGCTCTTGATTGATTTACCACCAGCACTGTACCTACTAAGCTTCTGTCCTTTTAACACCACTTTCCTCATTTGTGTTTTCAGGGCTGACACACACACACCCACACATGTACCCACACACACACCCACACACGTACCTACACACACTCACACTCACACACACTTACCCACACAAACACACGTACCCACACCTACACACACACACACACGTACCCCCACACACGTACCCACCCACACACGTACCCACACACACACGTACCCACACACACACGTACCCACACACACACGTACCCACACACACACGTACCCACACACGTACCCACACACGTACCCACACACACACACGTACCTACCCACACACACACGTACCCACACACACACACACACCTACCTCTTCTTGTTCCTGTGGCTGAGAATGGCTGAGGGAAGGCGAAGGGAACGACGGCGACGAAGGGAGAAGATGGGGGATGTGTAGAGGCGAGGAACACCCCAGTCTGATTCATACACAGAGAGAGAGACAGAGGTAAGGATAGGTTAATGTGTTCTGAATCTTAGCTAGTCTTAAAATATTTGTAATGAAGTTGGTATTACACACACAATTTGGGATTACACACACACACACACACGATAACATAGAGAGAGAGGTAAGTAAGGAGAGATTAATGTGTGTTCTGAACCTTAGCTAGTCTTAAAATATTTGTAATGAGGTTGGTATTAC
>JAWQEG010005237.1:82500-84222 GCA_033782935.1 Petrolisthes cinctipes
TATTAATGTCAATATTGTCACGTGGTCAACTGCAGTATAACATAAACAATACCAAAATAATATATATATATATATAAATTTTAGTGTCAGCATTGTCACGTGGTCAACTTCTGCTCCAGTAAAAAATAAAGGAAAAAAAAAAAACAATAAATATATATAAATTTCACAAAAAAAACAAAAACTGGGTTATAACCATTTACTTATTAGTTAAAAATGACTTTGACCTTTGACCTCGTGGGGGGAATTGTATTTATAATAATGTGATGAAAGGCATTTGATTAGGTTATATAGAATACACCTTGTTGAGATAGACAGAGAGATAGAGATAGTAAGAGAGAGAGACAGACAGACAGACAGACAGAGTAAGAGAGAGAGACAGATAGACAGTAAGAGAGAGAGAGAGATAGACAGTAAGAGAGAGAGAGAGAGATAGACAGTAAGAGAGACAGGCAGACAGTAAGAGAGAGAGACAGATAGACAGTAAGATAGAGACAGATAGATAGTAAGAGAGATAGAGACAGATAGACAGTAAGAGAGAGAGAGAGAGAGAGACAGACAGACAGTAAGAGAGACAGACAGACAGTAAGAGAGACAGACAGACAGTAGAGAGACAGACACACAGTAAGAGAGACAGACACACAGTAAGAGAGACAGACACACAGTAAGAGAGACAGACACACAGTAAGAGAGACAGACACACAGTAAGAGAGACAGACACACAGTAAGAGACAGACACACAGTAAGAGAGACAGACACACAGTAAGAGAGACAGACACACAGTAAGAGAGACAGACACACAGTAAGAGAGACAGACACACAGTAAGAGACAGACAGACAGTAAGAGAGACAGACACACAGTAAGAGAGACAGACACACAGTAAGAGAGACAGACACACAGTAAGAGAGACAGACACACAGTAAGAGAGACAGACACACAGTAAGAGAGACAGACACACAGTAAGAGAGACAGACACACAGTAAGAGAGACAGACACACAGTAAGAGAGACAGACACACAGTAAGAGAGACAGACACACAGTAAGAGAGACAGACACACAGTAAGAGAGACAGACACACAGTAAGAGAGACAGACACACAGTAAGAGAGACAGACACACAGTAAGAGAGACAGACACACAGTAAGAGAGACAGACACACAGTAAGAGAGACAGACACACAGTAAGAGAGACAGACACACAGTAAGAGAGACAGACACACAGTAAGAGAGACAGACACACAGTAAGAGAGACAGACACACAGTAAGAGAGACAGACACACAGTAAGAGAGACAGACACACAGTAAGAGAGACAGACACACAGTAAGAGAGACAGACACACAGTAAGAGAGACAGACACACAGTAAGAGAGACAGACACACAGTAAGAGAGACAGACACACAGTAAGAGAGACAGACACACAGTAAGAGAGACAGACACACAGTAAGAGAGACAGACACACAGTAAGAGAGACAGACACACAGTAAGAGAGACAGACACACAGTAAGAGAGACAGACACACAGTAGAGAGAGACAGACACACAGTAAGAGAGAGACAGACACACAGTAAGAGAGAGACAGACACACAGTAAGAGAGAGACAGACACACAGTAAGAGAGAGACAGACACACAGTAAGAGAGAGACAGACACACAGTAAGAGAGAGACAGACACACAGTAAGAGAGAGACAGACACACAGTAAGAGAGAGACAGACACACAGTAAGAGA